>CAJNAG020000010.1:0-142500 GCA_905220545.2 Melitaea athalia
ATTCCGGCAAATCGGCAGGGGAACGTTCGCTGCGCGGTGCCTACGTGACTCGTGACACGTGGCGTGCGGCGGGCAACCTGGCTGCATGCGCTTGCAGATCGAAGCTGATCTCCCTGCTTGTGCTTTATTTTAAATTCAAAATTTAAGTATCGCTTCAAACGTTTTCTTTTTGTGTTTCTTTCTTTAAATTTAAACGCGTGGTAATTATTATCTTTCAGCTGGACGGTTTGAGCTTGATTTCATTTACAAATATACAATTTTATCATTATCATTTAAACAATGGATCCTAAATTATTAAAGAAAACTAGAGCCAGCTATAAAGCAAAGCTTACCATATTTAAAGCATACATAGACGGCTTCTTGCCGAGTAAAAATCCTAATGCAGTGCAAATTATTGAAATAACAGCTCGCTTAAATAAAATGTTAGAATTATATAACGAGTTTGACTCCGTTCAGACTAATATAGAAAGTCTTGTGGAAATTCCAGGTGATGAGTACAAGGAACGAGAGCATTTCGAGACTAGCTACTTCGCATGCGTGGCTGCTGCGCAGGAGCTGCTAAGTGCTGCCTCTGCGGGGCATGGTGATGGATCGGTGACAGGTTCTAGTAATAACACTGGACCTCCAGGTGGGCTAAACATTAAATTACCAACTATAAATTTGCCGACCTTTTCTGGGCGCTGTCACGAGTGGCTAGAATATCACGACACTTACAAGTCTCTCATACACGATAACTCTGCAATACCTAAAATTCATAAATTTCACTATTTGAGAAACTCACTAAAGGAAGGAGCATCACAAATTATTAAATCATTAACATTTTCAGCGCATAATTACGATGTTGCTTGGGGTTTACTATGTGATCGATATCATAATGATCGAATTTTAGTCAATAATCACATACAAGCGCTATTTAACATACAACCAGTGGTTCATGAATCTTCAAAGGCTTTAAGAAACACAATAGATTCCATTAATCGAAATTTAAGGGCTTTAAAAACATTAAATTTACCTACAGAACACTGGGACGTTCTCATTATACACATGGTGGCTAGTAAGTTGGACCCATGCACACTACGTGACTGGGAAAATGAACGCAACAAGATTACGAATTTACCTACTTTAAAAGACTTCAATACCTTTCTAAAAAATCGCGCTGACTTACTAGAAACCATGGAAGAATCACAAACACATACAAAACACCAACAATCACAACGCAGATCCGATAATTTTACTCACAATCACAATCGTCCTAAAACATTCGTAGTCAATCAACCACAAAAACAAGCACTATTTAAATGTCCTGTGTGTAAGAATAATCATCCAATTTACAAATGTATAAAATTCAAATCAATGCCTATTGAGACTCGTATTGAACGAGTCAAACAATTAAACTTATGTACAAATTGCTTGCGTGCAGGACATGACGAACAGCGCTGTAGGCTTAGTTCCTGCAGGCTGTGTACACAACGTCATAACACTATGTTACACAATAGCATCACTATTCCCAAACCTTCCACATCAATTTCATCGGAGGGTTGTGTAGTCTTACCTAACGTGAATGAACAAAAACAAACAGAATCAAGTAAGGTTACACTCTCATCCATACATCACAGTCAGGTACTCCTATCCACTGCTATAATTCACGTACAGGATTATAACGGTCATACACACAAGGTTCGTGCTCTATTAGACAATGGAAGCACATCTAGTTTCATCACAGAAGCTTTACAAGCTAAATTAGGAATACCCAGTCATTCTATTTCACTATCAGTGCAGGGATTAAATAATCAGTCCTCAAAAATCACAAAAGGGTGTGATGTCATTATATCATCACTCACAAACAGTGGCTATACAACTAACGTCAATTGTTTTGTTGTGCCTCATATCACTCAGTTGATACCTACTTCACAAATTAATTGCAATTCTTTTTCAATTCCCTCTCACATCCACCTTGCGGATTCAACTTTCTCCATGCCGTCAGAGGTGCAGATGCTGTTGGGGGCGGACATCTTTTGGGATGTCCTCCTACATAATCAGATTGCCCTGGGCAGGAACAAGCCCACTTTAATTGAAACAACATTAGTGTGGCTTGTCACAGGGTCCATACAATCATCGATCGTTAGATCGAACACGAATCAATCACATACAGTCCATTGCAATTTTCTAAATAACAGTGAGCTTGAAAGGAAACTGGACAAGTTTTTTGAACTAGAATCAGTTCCCACCACTCAACAAATCCATACTAAAGGTGAGAGTGAGTGTGAACAAATTTTTGTACAAACAACAAAACGCCACATAGATGGTAAATTTGTTGTTACTATACCACTGAAGGAATCACCTGACTCCTTAGGCGATTCAAAACAGCAAGCTCTAATCAGGTTTCAATCATTGAAACGTAAAAAACGCAAACCAGAGTTCAAACAAAATACACACATTTCCTTGATGAATATTAGACTCTAGGTCACATTACAATTACAACACAAAGCACCTTATATATTATCGCCTTATATATCTTAGTAACGCATTATCACAAAATTATAAAAAAAAAATATAATTATAAATTATAATTAACATGCCCCATCTTGATTGCGAACAGAAAAGGTCGTGGCTGTCAGTTAAAAAAGGCATATATTGCTGTTTTTGTTTGCCTAGCAGTGAGGGCAGTGTACGTAGAACTCGTCACCGACTTAACTTCTGAGGGCTTCATTGCCACTTTAAATCGATTCATTGCCCGCAGAGGTAAGCCAAGTACTATCTATTCCGATAACGGAACTAATTTCGTGGGTGCTTGCAACGAAATAGCTAAATTCTTGAAAGGTCAATGTAACAATATTATTTCATATTCGGCGGGAAATGAAATCAATTTCAAATTTAGTCCAGCCTATAGTCCACATTTTAACGGCTTAGCAGAGGGGTCAGTTAAATCAATTAAAAAACATTTAAATCATGTATTATCTATGGCTCATTTAGATTACGAAGAAATGTACACTGTATTGGTTCAGATCGAAGCAATACTAAATTCTAGACCTCTCATTCCAATCTCATCTGATCCATCAGATTTAATTCCTCTCACACCAGCGCATTTCTTGATTGGACGTACGCTTACAATGCTGCCTGCTCCACAGGTCGATCAGGCTCCACTTCACTCGCTATTCAGATATAAACGGATACAATTATTGAAAACACATTTTTGGAATCGATATTACAAAGAATACGTTTCAGAATTACAGATCAGAAATAAATGGCGCACAGACAGAGGACAACCACAACCTGGAGAGATGGTTCTCATTAAGGACGAGAGGCTGCCCCCTAACAGATGGCTGCTGGGGCGCATAATCACTGTGTTCCCAGGTACCGACGGCGTCAATCGGGTGGCAGATGTCAAGACTACTTCAGGGACTCTACGCAGAGCTTGGAATAGGCTCTGCCCACTTCCAACAAGGTTGGACCAGGAGACCACTCCTGCTCCAAGGGGGCCAGTTTGTTAACGCGCGGTAGCGCGTTTTCCCCGCGCCCGCGCGATACCCCGCGCCCGCGCGACCCCCGCGCCCGCGCATAGCGGGCGGTGGCGCGAACCGTCGCCATCGCTCCTTCCTTCCCGGCCGCCGACCGAGCAACACGCGCGCGCAGCTGCGCCACTCTCTGCGCGCGGGCACCGAGGACGATACACTCTTAACGAAACTGCGCATTAAAATACATCGGATCTGACCATAGCAACAATACTACAATATATATATAATTTAAGCTTCCTTCCGAAGAAAATATATAACTTCATATCACAGTCGACTGTCATAAGAACAAATAAATAATTACGAAGATCGGCGTGTTCTTATTTCAAGAATCCCTCGTTAACACACATATTGTTCATTTCTAAGATAAATTAGGTTGGTTATGTGTGATATAATTACTATTCATAATAAATAAAACAATTAAAACAGTTATGACTGATTTTTATTCATAGTAAATTTTCAAAGCGTCTTCCTTCCGCTTCTGTTCACAATCTACAACATTTTGAAAAATTATGTTTCAGTCTCCTAAAACTACTGGTATGTTGTCTGATTTTTATTGCGGCCTGCCTTAGTTTTTCACGCAATTCTGCTTCCGTGTTTATTTCGCATGCGTAAACCATCTAAAAAAGTCGATTGGGTTAAGATCTGGTGAACGTGCACGCCAAGGAATCGGCCCGCCACGCCCAATCCACCTTCTGGGGAATCGTTGCTCCAGGTGCCGTCGTACCATTCTTGTGTAGTTGCTAGGAGCCCCATCATTCTGAAAAATTATTCTTCTTCGAGTTTGTAATTCGCTATCCTCCAACAAATCGTCTAAATTGTTTTGTAAAAACCCTAAATATTGGGCTCCATTTAATCTAATTGGCAATTCGAAAGGTCCTATAAGTGTCCCGTTTACAATTTCCAACCACAAAGGCTCTAGAAGGATAAGATAGGGATAATTTGAACATTTTAAATCATATCAAAATTTTTCGACCCAGAGGGATTTGAACCCGCGCCTTCTGACGTGCCGTGTCAGCGCTCTGCCAACTGAGCTATGGATCTTCATCTAGCCACGTCGAAATTATTGATATGATGATTTTGGTTCTTAAGCAAACCTTGGCGCCGTCTATAGCGGGTTCTTTACAGACCCCGCTACTCAAAGATTTCACATTACAATGAATTCTTTGACAAGAGACGATACCATGCTATTTTTAATTCGTTTTTATTTTTATTTTTGTGTTACCCACACATGAGGCAATTATAAACATTTTAAATCATATCAAAATTTTTCGACCCAGCGGGATTTGAACCTGCGCCTTCTGACGTACCGTGTCAGCGCTCTGCCAACTGAGCTATGGATCCTCATCTAGCCATCTAGCTGTATAAAATTTAATTTTTTATATTTTAATAATTTATCATAATATAATTTATAAATAATTGTCCGTAGGATTATTAGTTTTTGTTTGTCTTATTATTGATTTTACTTGTTGTTGCTTGAATTATTTATATTTCTAAGTGTAATTTATCGATTATTTCTAGGTGTAATTATTGATTGTTTCTTGTCTTAAAGTGTGCGCGGCGTCGAAATTAAATCGACGACCCCCACTTATTTTTTTTGTAGAAAAGGGCGGTTCAGTGCTCTTCACTACCATACAAAATTTTGGATTTTTTCCACAACAGTAAGTAGGACTTTTGGACGATTTGATATAAATTCAGTTAAAAACCGTTGGTGCCATCTTCGAAAGTATCAGCGCTACGAATTTGCTGCATGCACCAACGGACTTACAGTGACAAGCGAACCCATCCACCCCGTCCCTCTAGTGCGCTCACGGGTCGAGCAGTACCCGGAGCGCACCCCGCGAGTCAGTCGTTAGCCGCGACGAGCAGCAGTACCGCGACTGCGATACTGCTGCCCGTCCCGTTGCCCAGGGTGCACCACGAGGAGGTGACCGACATGCACCCCAATCTTAAATCTCCTCAACTAATGATGTCCAATCTGTTTATTATTATTTATTTTTTTTTGATAAAAGATTGGTAACAGCGGTGAACCCGCTTTCCACTAGGTATGACGATGGAAAGGAAATTAAAAATTTCCTCGCTATAGTCCGTAATACGGGATAAGTAACGGGTATGTTGTTTCACAGCCAGAATTGCTGATATCCGTTGCCAAACTGAACCCTAAGTTCAATTTTTCAATTTCAATTTTTCAAAATCGAATCTCAGTACTGGAAACTTGTTCTCCTGGGCAATGAGCATGTGTGCGTTAACACTGCTTCAATAGACACGGGGGTTGAGGGGTACGGCTTTAGTAAGAACAAGAATAAACAATACGGCAAACACCAGTGGAATTTGAAGATGCTAAGCCAGAACAGCGGCAATGTGTTGCGTTCTCTCGGGCCTATGCTGGGTGTGACGGTGCCAACGCTGCACGTGGGTATGATCTACTCGACTAGCTGTTGGCGCCGCGAACCACACGGCCTGCCCTGGATTAAATGCATGCATACAGGCCCGGAGAAGATTTTGTACGGCATACCAGATTCAGTAAGTAACAAATTCCGCCGTGTAGTTGAGAGCCTATGCCCAACTGCTTGTCAAAACAAATCCATATGGCTCCCATCGGATATAGCAATGACACAGCCTACTTTGCTTCTAGACAGAAATGTCTCTATGTCACGAGTGGTTCAGAAGCCCGGCGAATATATAATTGTATTTCCTAAAGCATACTCTTGTTCTATATGTACGTGATACACTGTCTCGGAGGGTGTTTATTTTGCAACTAAGTCATGGGTTAAAAGTGTTAACTATGTTTTTCAAGACGCTGTAGCATATTTCCAAAAAACTGAACCCTAAGTTCTTCGTTTGTACTTAGATCATTCAGTTACTCTTGTATTATGACATTCGTTTCTTCTATGTCGCCATACGGGTTAATTAGCCACGGTGGTGTTACCATAGTCAAAACATCCTCAAACCTAGTTTCAAAATCTGAATAGAGGGCATTCAAATGTTTAACGTTGGTTGAATTTAATATTTTTAACATATCATTTCAACGGTTCAACCATGCCCCGGTAACTTCATTCAGTAGGTACAAAAGTGATTTTGACTTAAAAGCGCCATCTATCTCCTAAGCAAAGAACTTTTAATCTTAGTGTGACCACGTAAATAATTTACTGATACCTAATGGCAACCAGGCATATAATATGTCAAAGATAAGATGTCAAAAGAAGCGCCGTTTGCGAGTTTCGCTTTGGGTAGTTTTAGCTAACACGCTAAAACTACCCAGAGATTTTGATGCCTTATTTTCGTTTTCTTTTCGTTTATTTACTGTAAAAGTAGTCTGTTTTTTATAATTATTGTGTTTTACTATTATTATTGGTTGCGGTAAGTTTTTATAGTTAGTTATTTATTATTATTAGTATACTTAAGTTTTGTTAAATCAATATGTAGGTCGATCGACTTTCTGATCCTCCTGATTCTGGAATTTCTAACGATACCTCTGATCCTTTTTCATCTAATTCGTCTTCGTAATCTCGCAAACGACCCAATGAAAATATTTTGACTGATGTAGTGACTGAGAAGACAATTAAAAAACCGTTAAACGGTTCTCTGCAAATTCATCCATCCAATCCATTTACGTTCATCCATCTTTCTCCGAAGGTCCTAAAAAGTACTCAGGCGATGATAAAGGTCCCTTAATCATTCAGGTGGTCGGGAAGTAACTGAGCTCACCTCAGGAACTACTCTCCGTGCGATACAATTTGGCCAATTTTTATACAAGAATAAATTCACCTCCGTCGTAAAAGACGTAGTGAAAAATTTAGACAGAAATAAAATTTCTGTTCGATTTAATTCCGCTGATGCGGCAAATTCATTCATAAATAACCCCATTCTTGGCCTCTGGAAATACAATGTTTTTATCCCGACCTATCATGAACCTATCTCCTATCTCGAATGGGTTTAGTTCAAGGAGTTCCCGTGGACTGGTCGATGGAGGAATTCGTCGAGTCATTGGAACTTCCGACTGGATGCGACGAAGTTGTGAAAGCGAGACGTTCGAATCGCAAAGTTCTCAATGAGTAAGTCATCACCTAGGTTCCTACTAGTTTAACCCGTATGGCGACATAGAAGAAACGAATGTCATAATACAAGAGTAACTGAATGAACTAAGTACAAACGAAGAACTTAGGTTTCGGTTTTTTGGAAATATGCTACAGCGTCTTGAAAAACATAGTTAATGACTTAGTTGCAAAATAAACACTCTCCGAGACAGTGTATCACGTACATATAGAACAAGAGTATGCTTTAGGAAATACAATTATATATTCGCCGGGCTTCTGAACCACTCGTGACATAGAGACATTTCTGTATAGAAGCAAAGTAGGCTGTGTCATTGCTATATCCGATGGGAGCCATATGGATTTGTTCTAACAAGCAGTTGGGCATAGGCTCGCAACTACACGGCGGAATTTGTTACTTTCTGAATCTGGTATGCCGTACAAAATCTTCTCCGGGCCTGTATGCATGTATTCAATCCAGGGCAGGCCGTGTGGTTCGCGGCGCCAACAGCTAGTCGAGTAGATCATACCCACGTGCAGCGTTGGCACCGTCATACCCAGCACAGGCCCGAGAGAACGCAACACATTGCCGCTCTTCTGGCTTAGCATCTTCAAATTCCACTGGTGTTTGCCGTATTGTTTATTCTTGTTCTTACTAGAGCCGTACCCCTCAACCCCCGTGTCTATTGAAGCAGTGTTAACGCACACATGCTCATTGCCCAGGAGAACAAGTTTCCAGTACTGAGATTCAATTTTGAAAAATTGAAATTGAAAAATTGAACTTAGGGTTCAGTTTGACAACGGATATCAGCAATTCTGGCTGTGAAACAACATACCCGTTACTTATCCCGTATTACGGACTAGAGCGAGGAAATTTTTAATTTCCTTTCCATCGTCATACCTAGTGGAAAGCGGGTTCACCGCTGTTACCAATCTTTTATCGAAAAAAAAAAAAAAACAGATTGGACATCATTAGCCGAGGAGATTTAAGATTAAACATTACAAAATTGACGTCAAATGTTGATAATTTATTATTGAAGCATCAGGTTCATCCTTTGTACTAAAAACATTAACTTATTGCTTAGTTTATTTTATGTTACGTATATTTATTGTTATTTAACAGATACAAAATTTTATTTTGAGTAGTTTTAATTTGAATTCAATTAATAAATGTATAAAACGTAACATGTGTTTTTATTTTAAGTTTTTAAAACTCAACTTCACTATAGTTAGAAATGTACAAAAAATCAATATCAGGTAATTAGGGGGGGTTTACCCAAAACCGAAAAGCATGGCGAGGGGTCTACGACACAAATAAGTTTGGGAACCTCTGGTTTAAATGATAAATTGATATTTGTTTTTAGTAAAATAAATAGTAATATAGTAATGGAGATTTACAAATATCCTTAAGCTGATGTCTTGTGAAAGTGAGTGACAAATGCAAAGAAATCGTAAATTGCATATTGACAGGGTTTGTTTACTAAATAGGACACTTCTAAAAAAAGGACTATAGAATTAAAACTCCAGAAAAGTTGCTTACCAAAGTGACAGATGGTATTAAAATGAATTTATCGAATAAAAATTGAAAAAGTACATTCTCTACTCCAAACAACTCGATGTCAAAGAAATCCGTCATCGATAATAATTTATTATTACTTTACATTATTCTCATTGAGATGAAAGTTGATAGGTGACATATTGTCACACAATGATGATTATCCAGTTTTCCTCATGCCATTATTATCAAATAGCGCTGTTGGATATGGGCTCACTGAAGATATTTTACGAGGTTATTTACAAATTGCTCGCTCACCGTATCTATAAACTAATACAGATGCTATGTTTATGCAGTGTAGAGCTTGCATCCTTATGCAACAAAACACAACAAAAAATGATAATATGATAAATATAATATGTTTAATAAATATTTTTGGTCATTACTTGTTTTATTACAATATCTGCAAAGAATTTTGCAATTTTGTAATGAAAAGCCTACTTTTACATTAGTTGATCTTACCTAGGGCATACCCTATCTCCTCCAAGCCTGTCGTAAGGAAACAAACATTTCTGTACTAGTAGATTACTGGGAGTTTACTGTTGGAAACTATGTTGGTTTATGTATTGTCCGTATGAATTTATTAATTTGCTGTATTATTGTATCGTTTGTTTCCTAAATAAAATAAATAAAAATATATTTATTATACGTGCGAGTATCTCATCTGAGTGTCTCATTCCAACTGCGGGCTGCAATTACATATATATAATGCAATGTACTGAGAGCACAAGTTAAATAATAGAATGACTAATAAGAAATCTGCATCTATACCTATTGATCCACTGTTTTGATGGTTTAGGAGACTCTCAAGTATTTTGTGCATTCGATACCTGTATTAGGTACCAAGTACGATTTAACGGTAATAGTGTCGGTGTCAAATGTCGTTGAAAAAATGCGAGAACAAAAGCCCGAGTCTATTAACTCCTCACACCTTTATGCTTTATTTTTAAACCTGGCAGGTGTCAACTGAAATGACGCCTTTTTATCTTGCCATTTAGTTTATTACGAAAATAAAATTAAATCATCACAAAAGTGACATATAACGAAAAGATAAAATGAATAAAACCAGAGAACGACTCGCACAAACAAGACCAAAGGTTCCATCGAGCTCCGAAACACAGTCGTCAACGACAGACGATGAATATCAAACACCGCCGCCTACCGCGGGATCGGAATGCTGCCGATGCTGACTCGTCTGCGAGACGATCTAAAAGTCAACGAGTCATACGCCCGCCACCAGCTAGCTTGGAAGTTCAGGGACAACGCGCTCCCACAAGAAATCCCGCTGCAACTGGTGCTGTGCGCCGCATGAGATTGACTCAAAAAATTAATAAGAACGACATGCGAGCGTACTACGAGGCAACAGGTGGGGAAATTAACTTCGGAATCGGCAAAAAGTAACACTAACTAAAAAAAGACAAATTGATAATTACCTTGCCAACTTATTATACATATATATACAATTATTGAAAACACATTTTTGGAATCGATATTACAAAGAATACGTTTCAGAATTACAGATCAGAAATAAATGGCGCACAGATAGAGGACAACCACAACCTGGAGAGATGGTTCTCATTAAGGACGAGAGGCTGCCCCCTAACAGATGGCTGCTGGGGCGCATAATCACTGTGTTCCCAGGTACCGACGGCGTCAATCGGGTGGCAGATGTCAAGACTACTTCAGGGACTCTACGCAGAGCTTGGAATAGGCTCTGCCCACTTCCAACAAGGTTGGACCAGGAGACCACTCCTGCTCCAAGGGGGCCAGTTTGTTAACGCGCGGTAGCGCGTTTTCCCCGCGCCCGCGCGATACCCCGCGCCCGCGCGACCCCCGCGCCCGCGCATAGCGGGCGGTGGCGCGAACCGTCGCCATCGCTCCTTCCTTCCCGGCCGCCGACCGAGCAACACGCGCGCGCAGCTGCGCCACTCTCTGCGCGCGGGCACCGAGGACGATACACTCTTAACGAAACTGCGCATTAAAATACATCGGATCTGACCATAGCAACAATACTACAATATATATATAATTTAAGCTTCCTTCCGAAGAAAATATATAACTTCATATCACAGTCGACTGTCATAAGAACAAATAAATAATTACGAAGATCGGCGTGTTCTTATTTCAAGAATCCCTCGTTAACACACATATTGTTCATTTCTAAGATAAATTAGGTTGGTTATGTGTGATATAATTACTATTCATAATAAATAAAACAATTAAAACAGTTATGACTGATTTTTATTCATAGTAAATTTTCAAAGCGTCTTCCTTCCGCTTCTGTTCACAATCTACAACATTTTGAAAAATTATGTTTCAGTCTCCTAAAACTACTGGTATGTTGTCTGATTTTTATTGCGGCCTGCCTTAGTTTTTCACGCAATTCTGCTTCCGTGTTTATTTCGCATGCGTAAACCATCTAAAAAAGTCGATTGGGTTAAGATCTGGTGAACGTGCACGCCAAGGAATCGGCCCGCCACGCCCAATCCACCTTCTGGGGAATCGTTGCTCCAGGTGCCGTCGTACCATTCTTGTGTAGTTGCTAGGAGCCCCATCATTCTGAAAAATTATTCTTCTTCGAGTTTGTAATTCGCTATCCTCCAACAAATCGTCTAAATTGTTTTGTAAAAACCCTAAATATTGGGCTCCATTTAATCTAATTGGCAATTCGAAAGGTCCTATAAGTGTCCCGTTTACAATTTCCAACCACAAAGGCTCTAGAAGGATAAGATAGGGATAATTTGAACATTTTAAATCATATCAAAATTTTTCGACCCAGAGGGATTTGAACCCGCGCCTTCTGACGTGCCGTGTCAGCGCTCTGCCAACTGAGCTATGGATCTTCATCTAGCCACGTCGAAATTATTGATATGATGATTTTGGTTCTTAAGCAAACCTTGGCGCCGTCTATAGCGGGTTCTTTACAGACCCCGCTACTCAAAGATTTCACATTACAATGAATTCTTTGACAAGAGACGATACCATGCTATTTTTAATTCGTTTTTATTTTTATTTTTGTGTTACCCACACATGAGGCAATTATAAACATTTTAAATCATATCAAAATTTTTCGACCCAGCGGGATTTGAACCTGCGCCTTCTGACGTACCGTGTCAGCGCTCTGCCAACTGAGCTATGGATCCTCATCTAGCCATCTAGCTGTATAAAATTTAATTTTTTATATTTTAATAATTTATCATAATATAATTTATAAATAATTGTCCGTAGGATTATTAGTTTTTGTTTGTCTTATTATTGATTTTACTTGTTGTTGCTTGAATTATTTATATTTCTAAGTGTAATTTATCGATTATTTCTAGGTGTAATTATTGATTGTTTCTTGTCTTAAAGTGTGCGCGGCGTCGAAATTAAATCGACGACCCCCACTTATTTTTTTTGTAGAAAAGGGCGGTTCAGTGCTCTTCACTACCATACAAAATTTTGGATTTTTTCCACAACAGTAAGTAGGACTTTTGGACGATTTGATATAAATTCAGTTAAAAACCGTTGGTGCCATCTTCGAAAGTATCAGCGCTACGAATTTGCTGCATGCACCAACGGACTTACAGTGACAAGCGAACCCATCCACCCCGTCCCTCTAGTGCGCTCACGGGTCGAGCAGTACCCGGAGCGCACCCCGCGAGTCAGTCGTTAGCCGCGACGAGCAGCAGTACCGCGACTGCGATACTGCTGCCCGTCCCGTTGCCCAGGGTGCACCACGAGGAGGTGACCGACATGCACCCCAATCTTAAATCTCCTCAACTAATGATGTCCAATCTGTTTATTATTTTTTTTTTTTTTTTTTTCGATAAAAGATTGGTAACAGCGGTGAACCCGCTTTCCACTAGGTATGACGATGGAAAGGAAATTAAAAATTTCCTCGCTATAGTCCGTAATACGGGATAAGTAACGGGTATGTTGTTTCACAGCCAGAATTGCTGATATCCGTTGCCAAACTGAACCCTAAGTTCAATTTTTCAATTTCAATTTTTCAAAATCGAATCTCAGTACTGGAAACTTGTTCTCCTGGGCAATGAGCATGTGTGCGTTAACACTGCTTCAATAGACACGGGGGTTGAGGGGTACGGCTTTAGTAAGAACAAGAATAAACAATACGGCAAACACCAGTGGAATTTGAAGATGCTAAGCCAGAACAGCGGCAATGTGTTGCGTTCTCTCGGGCCTATGCTGGGTGTGACGGTGCCAACGCTGCACGTGGGTATGATCTACTCGACTAGCTGTTGGCGCCGCGAACCACACGGCCTGCCCTGGATTAAATGCATGCATACAGGCCCGGAGAAGATTTTGTACGGCATACCAGATTCAGTAAGTAACAAATTCCGCCGTGTAGTTGAGAGCCTATGCCCAACTGCTTGTCAAAACAAATCCATATAGCTCCCATCGGATATAGCAATGACACAGCCTACTTTGCTTCTAGACAGAAATGTCTCTATGTCACGAGTGGTTCAGAAGCCCGGCGAATATATAATTCTATTTCCTAAAGCATACTCTTGTTCTATATGTACGTGATACACTGTCTCGGAGGGTGTTTATTTTGCAACTAAGTCATGGGTTAAAAGTGTTAACTATGTTTTTCAAGACGCTGTAGCATATTTCCAAAAAACCGAACCCTAAGTTCTTCGTTTGTACTTAGTTCATTCAGTTACTCTTGTATTATGACATTCGTTTCTTCTATGTCGCCATACGGGTTAATTAGCCACGGTGGTGTTACCATAGTCAAAACATCCTCAAACCTAGTTTCAAAATCTGAATAGAGGGCATTTAAATGTTTAACGTAGGTTGAATTTAATATTTTTAACATATCATTTCAACGGTTCAACCATGCCCCGGTAACTTCATTCAGTAGGTACAAAAGTGATTTTGACTTAAAAGCGCCATCTATCTCCTAAGCAAAGAACTTTTAATCTTAGTGTGACCACGTAAATAATTTACTGATACCTAATGGCAACCAGGCATATAATATGTCAAAGATAAGATGTCAAAAGAAGCGCCGTTTGCGAGTTTCGCTTTGGGTAGTTTTAGCTAACACGCTAAAACTACCCAGAGATTTTGATGCCTTATTTTCGTTTTCTTTTCGTTTATTTACTGTAAAAGTAGTCTGTTTTTTATAATTATTGTGTTTTACTATTATTATTGGTTGCGGTAAGTTTTTATAGTTAGTTATTTATTATTATTAGTATACTTAAGTTTTGTTAAATCAATATGTAGGTCGATCGACTTTCTGATCCTCCTGATTCTGGAATTTCTAACGATACCTCTGATCCTTTTTCATCTAATTCGTCTTCGTAATCTCGCAAACGACCCAATGAAAATATTTTGACTGATGTAGTGACTGAGAAGACAATTAAAAAACCGTTAAACGGTTCTCTGCAAATTCATCCATCCAGTCCATTTACGTTCATCCATCTTTCTCCGAAGGTCCTAAAAAGTACTCAGGCGATGATAAAGGTCCCTTAATCATTCAGGTGGACGGGAAGTAACTGAGCTCACCTCAGGAACTACTCTCCGTGCGATACAATTTGGCCAATTTTTATACAAGAATAAATTCACCTCCGTCGTAAAAGACGTAGTGAAAAATTTAGACAGAAATAAAATTTCTGTTCGATTTAATTCCGCTGATGCGGCAAATTCATTCATAAATAACCCCATTCTTGGCCTCTGGAAATACAATGTTTTTATCCCGACCTATCATGAACCTATCTCCTATCTCGAATGGGTTTAGTTCAAGGAGTTCCCGTGGACTGGTCGATGGAGGAATTCGTCGAGTCATTGGAACTTCCGACTGGATGCGACGAAGTTGTGAAGGGAGACGTTCGAATCGCAAAGTTCTCAATGAGTAAGTCATCACCTAGGTTCCTACTAGTTTAACCCGTATGGCGACATAGAAGAAACGAATGTCATAATACAAGAGTAACTGAATGAACTAAGTACAAACGAAGAACTTAGGGTTCGGTTTTTTGGAAATATGCTACAGCGTCTTGAAAAACATAGTTAATGACTTAGTTGCAAAATAAACACTCTCCGAGACAGTGTATCACGTACATATAGAACAAGAGTATGCTTTAGGAAATACAATTATATATTCGCCGGGCTTCTGAACCACTCGTGACATAGAGACATTTCTGTATAGAAGCAAAGTAGGCTGTGTCATTGCTATATCCGATGGGAGCCATATGGATTTGTTCTAACAAGCAGTTGGGCATAGGCTCGCAACTACACGGCGGAATTTGTTACTTTCTGAATCTGGTATGCCGTACAAAATCTTCTCCGGGCCTGTATGCATGTATTCAATCCAGGGCAGGCCGTGTGGTTCGCGGCGCCAACAGCTAGTCGAGTAGATCATACTCACGTGCAGCGTTGGCACCGTCATACCCAGCACAGGCCCGAGAGAACGCAACACATTGCCGCTCTTCTGGCTTAGCATCTTCAAATTCCACTGGTGTTTGCCGTATTGTTTATTCTTGTTCTTACTAGAGCCGTACCCCTCAACCCCCGTGTCTATTGAAGCAGTGTTAACGCACACATGCTCATTGCCCAGGAGAACAAGTTTCCAGTACTGAGATTCAATTTTGAAAAATTGAAATTGAAAAATTGAACTTAGGGTTCAGTTTGACAACGGATATCAGCAATTCTGGCTGTGAAACAACATACCCGTTACTTATCCCGTATTACGGACTAGAGCGAGGAAATTTTTAATTTCCTTTCCATCGTCATACCTAGTGAAAAGCGGGTTCACCGCTGTTACCAATCTTTTATCGAAAAAAAAAAAAAACAGATTGGACATCATTAGCCGAGGAGATTTAAGATTAAACATTACAAAATTGACGTCAAATGTTGATAATTTATTATTGAAGCATCAGGTTCATCCTTTGTACTAAAAACATTAACTTATTGCTTAGTTTATTTTATGTTACGTATATTTATTGTTATTCAACAGATACAAAATTTTATTTTGAGTAGTTTTAATTTGAATTCAATTAATAAATGTATAAAACGTAACATGTGTTTTTATTTTAAGTTTTTAAAACTCAACTTCACTATAGTTAGAAATGTACAAAAAATCAATATCAGGTAATTAGGGGGGGTTTACCCAAAACCGAAAAGCATGGCGAGGGGTCTACGACACAAATAAGTTTGGGAACCTCTGGTTTAAATGATAAATTGATATTTGTTTTTAGTAAAATAAATAGTAATATAGTAATGGAGTTTTACAAATATAAAACGTAACATGTGTTTTTATTTTAAGTTTTTAAAACTCAACTTCACTATAGTTAGAAATGTACAAAAAATCAATATCAGGTAATTAGGGGGGGTTTACCCAAAACCGAAAAGCATGGCGAGGGGTCTACGACACAAATAAGTTTGGGAACCTCTGGTTTAAATGATAAATTGATATTTGTTTTTAGTAAAATAAATAGTAATATAGTAATGGAGTTTTACAAATATCCTTAAGCTGATGTCTTGTGAAAGTGAGTGACAAATGCAAAGAAATCGTAAATGGCATATTGACAGGGTTTGTTTACTAAATAGGACACTTCTAAAAAAAGGACTATAGAATTAAAACTCCAGAAAAGTTGCTTACCAAAGTGACAGATGGTATTAAAATGAATTTATCGAATAAAAATTGAAAAAGTACATTCTCTACTCCAAACAACTCGATGTCAAAGAAATCCGTCATCGATAATAATTTATTATTACTTTACATTATTCTCATTGAGATGAAAGTTGATAGGTGACATATTGTCACACAATGATGATTATCCAGTTTTCCTCATGCCATTATTATCAAATAGCGCTGTTGGATATGGGCTCACTGAAGATATTCTACGAGGTTATTTACAAATTGCTCGCTCACCGTATCTATAAACTAATACAGATGCTATGTTTATGCAGTGTAGAGCTTGCATCCTTATGCAACAAAACACAACAAAAAATGATAATATGATAAATATAATATGTTTAATAAATATTTTTGGTCATTACTTGTTTTATTACAATATCTGCAAAGAATTTTGCAATTTTGTAATGAAAAGCCTACTTTTACATTAGTTGATCTTACCTAGGGCATACCCTATCTCCTCCAAGCCTGTCGTAAGGAAACAAACATTTCTGTACTAGTAGATTACTGGGAGTTTACTGTTGGAAACTATGTTGGTTTATGTATTGTCCGTATGAATTTATTAATTTGCTGTATTATTGTATTGTTTGTTTCCTAAATAAAATAAATAAAAATATATTTATTATACGTGCGAGTATCTCATCTGAGTGTCTCATTCCAACTGCGGGCTGCAATTACATATATATAATGCAATGTACTGAGAGCACAAGTTAAATAATAGAATGACTAATAAGAAATCTGCATCTATACCTATTGATCCACTGTTTTGATGGTTTAGGAGACTCTCAAGTATTTTGTGCATTCGATACCTGTATTAGGTACCAAGTACGATTTAACGGTAATAGTGTCGGTGTCAAATGTCGTTGAAAAAATGCGAGAACAAAAGCCCGAGTCTATTAACTCCACACACCTTTATGCTTTATTTTTAAACCTGGCAGGTGTCAACTGAAATGACGCCTTTTTATCTTGCCATTTAGTTTATTACGAAAATAAAATTAAATCATCACAAAAGTGACATATAACGAAAAGATAAAATGAATAAAACCAGAGAACGACTCGCACAAACAAGACCAAAGGTTCCATCGAGCTCCGAAACACAGTCGTCAACGACAGACGATGAATATCAAACACCGCCGCCTACCGCGGGATCGGAATGCTGCCGATGCTGACTCGTCTGCGAGACGATCTAAAAGTCAACGAGTCATACGCCCGCCACCAGCTAGCTTGGAAGTTCAGGGACAACGCGCTCCCACAAGAAATCCCGCTGCAACTGGTGCTGTGCGCCGCATGAGATTGACTCAAAAAATTAATAAGAACGACATGCGAGTGTTAGAGTAGAGAAATAAAAATGTAAATAGAAGTAATAAAAAGAATTTATTTAATATTCATACTTTATTAATCTAAGAATATTGTCTGATCAGTGAATTCAAATTAAAATTATTTATTTTTAAAAGTGAAGCTACCACCGATTCGGAATGTTGATTCTGCAGAGAAGAATCGGCAAGAAACTCCGCAGTTACTCTTTTTGAAAATAATGTATAAACAGTGTTTTGGTACAAAATTAGTAATACATAATTATATAATTATGTTGCATAAAATACAGCGTCAATATAGATTATTATACAAGTATACACTTATTCATTACATATATTACAAAATATCAATAATACTTATCTTTTCTATTCCCGAGAGCTCCGCACCGGTCGATGTCTCAAACAAGAATGACCCAATCGAGTCGGAACACTCGTTTTTATAGGCGACGACAAACAAGTATGACACATACTTGTTTGTTGTCTAACGTTTAGACACTATATTCATTTATTCACTTAATTTAATATTATCAAATTTTATATTACATTATAAACTAACTATGGATTTATATAAAAATATGAAATAATCTGACACGGCCATACTGACAAGTACTTCGTTCTCGAAGTACAATCACAAAATCAATCATTGATTATTAATTACATACATAATACTTATAGGTACATTTGCTTACTTAATATCATTAATCGTTTTATAGCTGTAATCAATAATAATAATCAGACCTTACTGTGCAGATCAAACACCCCGCAGTCGCAACGCGTCATCACCTGCAGCCAGTGAATATCATACAACAGCTAAGGTTTCAATTTATCCAGACCCTACTGTGCAGATTAAACACCCCGCAGTCGCAACGCGTCATCACCTGCAGCCAGTGAATATCGTACAACAGCTAGGGTCTTAATATATCCATAATCCATAATCCATAATAATACAATCATATTCTAAAGTAATAATTACAATAAATCTTCTACAACAACATAATCCATAATAATACAATCATATTCTAAAGTAATAATTACAATAAATCTTCTACAATCATATTCTAAAATAATAATTACAATAAATCTTCTACAACAACATTTTGCTCAGACCACTCTCCAGGCCATAGCCAATTTTTTTTTGCAACTATGTATTATGTTTCTTAAATTTTTAATGCCCTTTAATGAGAATCTGTCAGTATCGAATATTTATCATGTCGCATATGGCCTTAATTTTCAATATAATTATACGGTACCTCCTACGCTATAATCTATGTTATATCTACGTGTTTGGTCAAATCGGTCTTTAAATTTATCAGTCAGTCAGTCAGTTCAGCCTACTGCAGTTACGTCAATGATATTATGATCTTGTATCACCTCATCTAACCGAGCTTGTATACACGGGATGTTAGAGTTTCTACCAATAAGCAACGTAATAAGTGAAAAGCCAATTGATTGCTGTACTGTAGTGTTCAAAGAAATGGACTTTCCACACAACGCTCGGCCAGTCTGACACATCGGTACCAGTCGCTATCATATCCTGCCTAGTGTAAACACAAGTGAAAACACTCAACGAAATACTTATTTTTCACTTCAAATCTATAGTTATTCATTCACAATATACACTTTTAACTACATTTAATACATTATCACACTAATCACGTATACGCCACTTATCGAGCAGCAACGTTAGCCGCACAATAATTAAACAATAACTGCTTCTTTACTTACAAATTATCATATTTACAGAGCAACATACCCACCAATACATGACAAAGATGGCGACTGACCAATCATAAAATTAGTATTAATCAACTATTCGGAAGATGGCGTCTCCATCTATAGGCTCTTTTGGTACTTCAACAAAAATCGCAGTAAGAACAATACAATCTTATAAAATTACTAGAAGCATAAATTTAAATGATAGGTAGCAGTAGTAACTAGGTAACTACCCTCCAAAACAGTTAATAAAGATGGCAACTGACTAATCTTAAATAAATATTAACCATCGGAAGATGGTGGCGACATTTCTGTACTGTTCCGGTATTAAACGAATAAACGAATAAATAATAAAAGTAATATCAATACAAAAACTAATATTTTGATAATTGTCAGAATTAAAAATTTAAATGCCAACACTAGTTTGCCATTCATTAAATAACTGTCACAACTGTCTTGAACAAAAATTAGTTCCACGATCGGTTATTATTAAGGATGGCGTACCGTAATCCGTTAGCGAACTTCGTAAAATCTCGAGTAGTTCCTCGATTCCCTTTGTTTTCAAAGGCTGCTGTGGCGGCTTGCTAGATGCTGGTCCACTTGAATTCAAAGCCAATTTTCTGTATGCTCGATACCAGTCTTCAGCACAATTATCGTTTTTCCTTAGATCGACTAGGACAGCATAACCTGCACAACTGAAAAAAAAATCACACATATTATTGTAGGTGAATTTGGGCGAAAATCCCACTTCTGATGTTAGAGTAGAGAAATAAAAATGTAAATAGAAGTAATAAAAAGAATTTATTTAATATTCATACTTTATTAATCTAAGAATATTGTCTGATCAGTGAATTCAAATTAAAATTATTTATTTTTAAAAGTGAAGCTACCACCGATTCGGAATGTTGATTCTGCAGAGAAGAATCGGCAAGAAACTCCGCAGTTACTCTTTTTGAAAATAATGTATAAACAGTGTTTTGGTACAAAATTAGTAATACATAATTATATAATTATGTTGCATAAAATACAGCGTCAATATAGATTATTATACAAGTATAC
The DNA here is from genome assembly GCA_905220545.2 of Melitaea athalia. Lineage (NCBI taxonomy): Eukaryota > Metazoa > Arthropoda > Insecta > Lepidoptera > Nymphalidae > Melitaea > Melitaea athalia. The sequence goes on from CAJNAG020000010.1 coordinate 20,826, forward strand.
ACTTATTCATTACATATATTACAAAATATCAATAATACTTATCTTTTCTATTCCCGAGAGCTCCGCACCGGTCGATGTCTCAAACAAGAATGATCCAATCGAGTCGGAACACTCGTTTTTATAGGCGACGACAAACAAGTATGACACATACTTGTTTGTTGTCTAACGTTTAGACACTATATTCATTTATTCACTTAATTTAATATTATCAAATTTTATATTACATTATAAACTAACTATGGATTTATATAAAAATATGAAATAATCTGACACGAGCGTACTACGAGGCAACAGGTGGGGAAATTAACTTCGGAATCGGCAAAAAGTAACACTAACTAAAAAAAGACAAATTGATAATTACCTTGCCAACTTATTATACATATATATACAATTATTGAAAACACATTTTTGGAATCGATATTACAAAGAATACGTTTCAGAATTACAGATCAGAAATAAATGGCGCACAGACAGAGGACAACCACAACCTGGAGAGATGGTTCTCATTAAGGACGAGAGGCTGCCCCCTAACAGATGGCTGCTGGGGCGCATAATCACTGTGTTCCCAGGTACCGACGGCGTCAATCGGGTGGCAGATGTCAAGACTACTTCAGGGACTCTACGCAGAGCTTGGAATAGGCTCTGCCCACTTCCAACAAGGTTGGACCAGGAGACCACTCCTGCTCCAAGGGGGCCAGTTTGTTAACGCGCGGTAGCGCGTTTTCCCCGCGCCCGCGCGATACCCCGCGCCCGCGCGACCCCCGCGCCCGCGCATAGCGGGCGGTGGCGCGAACCGTCGCCATCGCTCCTTCCTTCCCGGCCGCCGACCGAGCAACACGCGCGCGCAGCTGCGCCACTCTCTGCGCGCGGGCACCGAGGACGATACACTCTTAACGAAACTGCGCATTAAAATACATCGGATCTGACCATAGCAACAATACTACAATATATATATAATTTAAGCTTCCTTCCGAAGAAAATATATAACTTCATATCACAGTCGACTGTCATAAGAACAAATAAATAATTACGAAGATCGGCGTGTTCTTATTTCAAGAATCCCTCGTTAACACACATATTGTTCATTTCTAAGATAAATTAGGTTGGTTATGTGTGATATAATTACTATTCATAATAAATAAAACAATTAAAACAGTTATGACTGATTTTTATTCATAGTAAATTTTCAAAGCGTCTTCCTTCCGCTTCTGTTCACAATCTACAACATTTTGAAAAATTATGTTTCAGTCTCCTAAAACTACTGGTATGTTGTCTGATTTTTATTGCGGCCTGCCTTAGTTTTTCACGCAATTCTGCTTCCGTGTTTATTTCGCATGCGTAAACCATCTAAAAAAGTCGATTGGGTTAAGATCTGGTGAACGTGCACGCCAAGGAATCGGCCCGCCACGCCCAATCCACCTTCTGGGGAATCGTTGCTCCAGGTGCCGTCGTACCATTCTTGTGTAGTTGCTAGGAGCCCCATCATTCTGAAAAATTATTCTTCTTCGAGTTTGTAATTCGCTATCCTCCAACAAATCGTCTAAATTGTTTTGTAAAAACCCTAAATATTGGGCTCCATTTAATCTAATTGGCAATTCGAAAGGTCCTATAAGTGTCCCGTTTACAATTTCCAACCACAAAGGCTCTAGAAGGATAAGATAGGGATAATTTGAACATTTTAAATCATATCAAAATTTTTCGACCCAGAGGGATTTGAACCCGCGCCTTCTGACGTGCCGTGTCAGCGCTCTGCCAACTGAGCTATGGATCTTCATCTAGCCACGTCGAAATTCTTGATATGATGATTTTGGTTCTTAAGCAAACCTTGGCGCCGTCTATAGCGGGTTCTTTACAGACCCCGCTACTCAAAGATTTCACATTACAATGAATTCTTTGACAAGAGACGATACCATGCTATTTTTAATTCGTTTTTATTTTTATTTTTGTGTTACCCACACATGAGGCAATTATAAACATTTTAAATCATATCAAAATTTTTCGACCCAGCGGGATTTGAACCTGCGCCTTCTGACGTACCGTGTCAGCGCTCTGCCAACTGAGCTATGGATCCTCATCTAGCCATCTAGCTGTATAAAATTTAATTTTTTATATTTTAATAATTTATCATAATATAATTTATAAATAATTGTCCGTAGGATTATTAGTTTTTGTTTGTCTTATTATTGATTTTACTTGTTGTTGCTTGAATTATTTATATTTCTAAGTGTAATTTATCGATTATTTCTAGGTGTAATTATTGATTGTTTCTTGTCTTAAAGTGTGTGCGGCGTCGAAATTAAATCGACGACCCCCACTTATTTTTTTAGTAGAAAAGGGCGGTTCAGTGCTCTTCACTACCATACAAAATTTTGGATTTTTTCCACAACAGTAAGTAGGACTTTTGGACGATTTGATATAAATTCAGTTAAAAACCGTTGGTGCCATCTTCGAAAGTATCAGCACTACGAATTTGCTGCATGCACCAACGGACTTACAGTGACAAGCGAACCCATCCACCCCGTCCCTCTAGTGCGCTCACGGGTCGAGCAGTACCCGGAGCGCACCCCGCGAGTCAGTCGTTAGCCGCGACGAGCAGCAGTACCGCGACTGCGATACTGCTGCCCGTCCCGTTGCCCAGGGTGCACCACGAGGAGGTGACCGACATGCACCCCAATCTTAAATCTCCTCAACTAATGATGTCCAATCTGTTTATTATTATTTATTTTATTTTTTTTGATAAAAGATTGGTAACAGCGGTGAACCCGCTTTCCACTAGGTATGACGATGGAAAGGAAATTAAAAATTTCCTCGCTATAGTTCGTAATACGGGATAAGTAACGGGTATGTTGTTTCACAGCCAGAATTGCTGATATCCGTTGTCAAACTGAACCCTAAGTTCAATTTTTCAATTTCAATTTTTCAAAATTGAATCTCAGTACTGGAAACTTGTTCTCCTGGGCAATGAGCATGTGTGCGTTAACACTGCTTCAATAGACACGGGGGTTGAGGGGTACGGCTCTAGTAAGAACAAGAATAAACAATACGGAATAATATAAAAAAGAGGCAAAAACACAATCACCTATTTATTAACAATTAAGTAACAAAGTACCCTCACTTAGAGATTGATCAATAACACAATAAATCACCAGAATGTTATACAAACATGTACTTACAGCTATTACACGAACTATACTTTTAGTTACGCTACCAAAACACTACACAAGTCGCGCCGCACACCACCAGAGTCGAGAAGGAACAAGTCCCTTTCTAGAACGACTATCGCTTTTATAGAGATTTGGTGGTGGGGGGTCGGTAACACTCAACTGACTCCTAACTCGGCCATCCTGAATATTCGTCGTCCTCGACGCGCCGTCTTCATCCCAGGTGAACGTCCGGAACTGTAGCTGGACCTGCGGCGTTGGCGTCGCTTGACACCAACATACTCTCCACGTCGGCACCATCGGCGTCAGTCCCTTCGACACTGGATGGAACCCTCAGAAACTAGTGAAGGTTCCCTATCTGTTTCAGAAATGTCTTCATCCTCTGAAAGCAACAGTACACATTAATTTAAGTTGCCTTTACTTAAGCAACATGATATATCCGGCAACCCGCGTTGGAGCAGCATGATGGATCAAGCTGCGATCTCTCTCGAACATGGAGAAATAGGCTCATTCCCAGCTGTGGGAAATTACAGGCGGAAGCGCAAGCAACACGAGTTTGCATTCGATGAACTAGGAAAAGTTAAAATTAGGTACTTTGAGAACTCTTGTTAAACCCTAATATGCTACCACCAGGGTTTCGGTTTCTTTTCAAAAGCTCAACATGTTTGTATCAACTAAATCTCACCTCCCGTGAACAAGCTAAGCAGACGGAAGGTGTCCCTACCGTCTATTATGATTTTATAATGGGAAGAGGTGTCTTACTGTAGGCATGTTGGAACAACACAACCATACGGACAGAGGCTCCTCACTGCAGGCACGCCCAGCCAGTACCAGAGAACACTGACTCGTGACTGGCAAGTAAAGCAGTCAGCAGCTGCGTCGTCTGGTTCAGCGGCGCCCGAGGCCCGCGACCGGCAGGCAGAGCAGCCCGCAGACGGACGGCAGTCAGCGGCTGCGTCGCCCGATCCGGCGGCGCTCGAGGCCCGTGACCGGCAGGCAAAGCAGCCCGCCGACAGAAGGCAGTCAGCGGCTGCGTCGCCCGATCCGGCGGCGCTCGAGGCCCGCGACCAGCAGGCAGAGCAGCCCGCCGACAGAAGGCAGTCAGCGGCTGCGTCGCCCGATCCAGCGACGCCCGAGGCCCGCGACTGGCAGGCAGAGTAGCCCGCACACCAGATGCAAACCGGGGCGCTCGCCGACCGAAGAAGTCCAAACGCCACGGCATACGATGTGCAGCCGCCAGTCGGCAGCACACCCAAGGCCACACGACAGGCACCCCAGTCCACCTCTCGAAGCCGCGACATCAGTGGCGACAAACGCTGACAAGCGCGATTAACGTAAAACGTCACTGGCAATAAACGCCGACAAGCGCAATTAACGTAAAACGTCACTGGCGATGAACGCCGACAAGCGCAATTAACGTAAAACGTCACTGGCGATAAACGCCGACCAGCGCAATTAACGTAAAACGTCACTGGCGATGAACGCCCACAAGCGCAATTAACGTAAAACGTCACTGGCGATGAACGCCGACAAGCGCAATTAACGTAAAACGTCACTGGCGATAAACGCCGACCAGCGCAATTAACGTAAAACGTCACTGGCGACAAATACATAACAAAATATGAATATAAGAAACAGTTGGCAAAGTACTGTCTATTCTTTCATACTTCTCGCTCTCAAGGCCCTCATTCACTTATTCACATACTTTAGAGTTTTAAGAAAACCTTTCGATCAATCACAACTTCACCAGTCATTTGATTCACACATCGCCAAACATAATTCACGCTGCTGCGGGTTAAAATGGTATTTGGGGTTAGAGAGCGACCCACCATTCCAACCCGAGACCATAAATAAGAGAAGAGGTTAAGAGAAAATTAATTTTAAAAAAAGTTAAAGTAAAATTTTGGATTTAGAAATAATAAAACAAAATTATTACCAATTAACAATTTATTGTTAAGATATTTAATTATACAAATATTATGTTCGGTTTTCAATTTTAAGTTCGGTAATTAATATGAGGAAAAAAGAGATTATTCCTGTCTCGTGGTTGGTGGAGAGAGTGTTAATGAGACTGAGAAACTTAGCTGAGTCCTTGGGTGACCTCGACGACCCTCGGCTCACGTCGGAAAACGCCCTGTTCGCCACGTGGTCGGGCGCGGCTTCTATATGCCTCCAGGTGCCGAAAAAATTATGGCGGGATCGACCCGCCGTCCGTCACACACACCCAGGTCCCGAGAGAGTGGTCCTGGGGCGGTTCCCACTGGTTATGTGAGAATATGATGTTCCATGGAGTATGTGTGAATAAGTGGGGCCCCTGGCCGAAAGTTAGCCACGTGGTTGTCTCGACCAACGCCGACCGCCAGACGCCACGCCAAGGACCCTGGAATGACACACCCAATACGGTGAGCCTTTCCGAAGCCAACCCACCACATTCACTCCGGGTTGACAACGGAAACGGCCCATTAAAGACAAGGACACTTTAACATTGCATGACACAAATCAATTCAGTAGACTGTTATATAAACTACACAGCAAAACTACACAATACTTTCTTTCTTATTTAAAACACACTTGAACAAATTAAATTTAGGTTCTTTTTTTAAATAGGATAATAGAATATTAAGTTTAATTATACACCCAGAAAAGCTAATTAAAGGTTTGTACTTCAAGGACTCACCCACAATAGAAATTATGCACCCACCAGAGCTGGTGCGAGACGGACGATGAAATGACCGAGCCAAGAGCGACAACTGCATATAAACGAAAGCCGAAGCCCTCCTCTCGACCCACGCCCGTAACACGGGCCTCTCAACGAAAATACTTCACGAACCACGACCCGTCGCTAGGCATAAATTCAATACTTGAATCGCAAAATATATATATGTTACAATACCCCGCCCGTCAGAGAAGAATTTTGCGTCTCTAGGCAAAATTCCGAAGAGTCTAAAAATCTAGGAAAAATTTTGGTTCAGCTCAACAGAGAAAAGAGGAAAAGAATTGAATTTAAATCACGAATGTTAATAATTATCAAACTAAGAGAAAAATATTTAAGTTATTAATAAACTAAACAAGAAAAAAAAAATTTGATGTATTATTAATATGTATTAAAAACACTAAGAGAAAAATATTTAAGTTATTAATAAACAAGTTTTCTTTTTTTTTTTTTTTTTTAAAAACACAGAGAAAATAAATTAAATTGCGAGTTAGTAAAAATACTAAATTGCGCTATATGCTATAATAGTAAACTGCAACACTGACATACATCCCCATTATAATCTACTAACATACCTCATCATGCAAAACCTCACATTCCTCAACATACAAATTCACGCACACTTCACCTAACAATGTGCGTTAGTCGACCTAGACAACGCCCTAACACACAGAGTAACGATCAATAGATGAACACTACTCAACAGCTACTAATTACGCAACAAGCAAATAACTACGTATTCCAGTCACTACACGGTATTCGTGCGAAGCAGTCGTGTTTTTGTCTTAAATTGTTTACAAGCGAATTGAATAACAATAATTGTCGCCGTGCGGTCCGGGTCATCGTCGGGTTTTCTACCTGGCGGCCGGCGCGTAGCGGCGATAATAATAGTTGTGTACAATGAATCCGGACACACTTATTACTAATCAGAATGATGAGTTTAATACAACGGAGACTTGTAATAACTTATACCAAGAAGATGGAAGTTTAGAATACTTGGCGGAGAGTACGGAAGAGTTAAATTTAAGGGCAGAAAAGAGAACTATAATGGATGATGAAGGTGATGTGTGGACTATAGTAAAAGGAAAGGAAAAAAAGACAAAAACTTCAATCGAAGTATATATCACCAGCGTAGAAATTTTACCGAAACAATTCGCGATGGCAAAATTACTAAAAGAAAATAATATTATTGGCATAGAAAACGTTAAGTACATTAGTCCCTATAAAATACGTTTGGATGTATTAAACGACATTCATGCTGAGAGGATTGAAAATTGTAAAGTTTTTATTGATAAAGGCTGGAGAATATACAAAGCCATGGAAAAGGATATTTCATACGGAGTTATTAGAAATGTTGACCTAGATTTGTCAGAAGATGCGATATTGCAAAGTTTGTCGTGCCAAAATAACATCGTAATTGTATCCGTTCTTCGTCTTAGGCGACGTGGATCTGCAAGTGAAAGTGGGTGGGTTCCAAGTGAGTGTGTTCGTTTGGGTTTTAGAGGTAGTTATTTACCTTCTTATGTGTCTATAGATGGTTTAAAAATAAAAGTGGACCCTTACGTATTTCCTGTGTCTCAGTGTTCGAAATGCTGGAGATTAGGTCATATGTCCAAAAGATGCCCATACAATAAAATTGTCTGCCCTAAATGTGGTGGTATGCATGCTAATTGCGAAACGACAGTGTTTAAATGCATCAACTGTCAAGGCGATCATATGGCCCTATATAAACAGTGTCCAGTTTTTATAAAAGAGAAAAAATTAAGGGAATTGATGGCAGAATATAATTGTACATACAAAAAAGCTCTTACTATCTATGTACCTCCTACAACCCCTGATGTAGTGGAACCTAAAACTAAATTTGACTTGTTTAGATATTCCTTGAAAAAAAATGATTCTAATACGCAAAAAAGATTATTTGATAAGACATCAAAGAGCAATACAAAAAACAAAGAAACTCAAGACACGCCTACTTACGCTGAAATCCTTAAAGTTGAAGCTGATGTTCATAGAATGGATGATACGATTAATTTACCTGAAAACAATGCGGTCAACAAAACGAAATATTCGAGAACCCAAAGAAGAAGAAATATGGAAGGAGAGAGAAGTGAATTTACGGGAGACAATTCATTAGATTCTATAGAAACTGAAAAGAAACAACAATCAGATAACAGAGTTAAGTTTGAAGAACTTATTACTAAATTAAAGGATATCATATTTCTTAAGGAAATATCTATTCAGAAAAAAATATACATGTCAGTGAAATGTTGTTTGGAATGGTTCATATTATTAGCTACAGAATTTATATCGGAAAGATCTTTATTTAAGCTAGTTTATAATTGGTTTGTAAATAACAATGGATAAAAACAATAGAAATCTAAAGCTAAATATCATTCAATGGAATGCTCAAAGCATTAAATCTAAGATTTTGTCATTTCAAAATATTCTTGTTCAGGAAAAGATACATATTGCCGCTGTAAGTGAAACGTGGCTTGATTCAAATACAATTTTAAAACTTAAAGATTACAATATTTTTCGAGCTGATAGGTCTGATTCTTATGGAGGTGTTGCACTGTTTGTACACAAGTCAATTAAGGCAGAATAAATGGTTATTAACGATTTGGATTCTTCTATAGAGATGGTCGGTATAAATTTATTTGATTGTGGGGTAATTAATAATGTTATATCATTATATTGTCCTCCTTCGGCTTGTACAACACAGCGAATGTGGGAAAACTTGTTTAGTATATTGAATAAAAAGTCACTTATTCTAGGCGACTTTAATGGTCATCATACGAATTGGTCCACGAAAATCGATACAAGAGGGTCGCAAATTTTTGAGGCACTTATTGATCATCCATTTACTCCCTTGAACGATGGTAGGCCAACTCGGATACGTTTAGTTAATGGCGCTCTCCAACAGTCTGTTCCGGATATATCCCTAGCTTCAACCGACATATTTTTAAAACTTAATTGGAACACTATAAATGAAACGTTAGGTAGTGATCACCTAATGATAAAAATTTCTTCCGAAATAAATGTTTTACCTAGTATAGTTCATCGGCGTAACTATAAAATAGCGGATTGGGAGTCATACACAAATTTCGTGGAATCATTATGTATTGACTTTAATTTTAATGACAATTTACAAATATGTTACGATAATTTTACAAAATTTTTAAATGTAGCAGCAAACCAATTTATACCCTACATAAAAACGAGTTTAAATCCTACTAGTAATTTTCGTCCTTTGCCATACTGGAATGCCGCCCTTTCTAAAAAGGTTGCAGAACGTAGATTAGCCTTAGCCAAGTTGAGACGAAATCCTATACCTCAAAATCTGGATAATTTGCGAGATAAAGTTCGTGAAGCGCAAAGATCTTTTCGCAAAGCGAGAGACGAATCTTGGCACACATTTTGTGATTCTATAAACGAGTCGTCCAACCAAAGTGAAATGTGGTATAAATTAAGATGGTTTAAAGGCAAAAGAATACCGAGTAATTACGTTAAAAGGGATAAAGTAGTTAATCTTCTTAAAAATCTCACACCCGATTATGTATCTCCAGCTATGCCAACTTTTTCGTCACATAATTCTATTTTAGAAGCAGAGATTTCCCTTCATGAACTAAACAGTTGCATCAAAAATAAAGACACTACCCCGGGCAGCGACAATATATCTTATTCCATGATCAAGAAACTTCCATTAAACGCGAAATATATTCTTTTAAAATTGTATAATTTATTTTATTCTAGTGGATTCGTACCTAAACAATGGAAAGAGATAACAATGGTGGCCATACCGAAACCAGATAGAAACCCGAATTCTGATTCTTCGCTGAGACCGATATCGATGTTATCTTGTATATGTAAAATTTTTCATGCCATTTTAATAAAAAGGTTAGAGTGGTTCATAGAAAAAAATAACTATTTATTATCATCAACTACTGGTTTTCGGAAATGTCGCTCCGCGTTAGATAATTTGTCTTTACTCGTTAATACTATTCAAGTAGGTTTCTCTAAAAGATTAAGCACTATAGGTTGTTTTTTGGACTTAAAGGATGCGTATAACAACATCAATATATCTGTACTCTTAAAAAAGATGGATAACTTATACGTGGGTAGTGGAATGTGTCGGTATTTGTGGAATTTTTTAAATGATAGAGTATTAAAAATTAATATAGATAATAACTATATTAGTAGAAGATCTAGTAATGGTTTAGCTCAGGGAGATCCTTTCTCGCCCTTACTTTTTAATATTGCGACCCTCGAACTATGTAAAAATTTTCATAATAATTCTTTAGCTATATCCCAATATGCAGACGACTTTGCATTATATATTACTTGTGAGAACGTTGAGAGAGGTACGCAACAACTCCAAATAGAAATAGACAAATTTGTTAATTCCGCTTTACAGTTAGGACTTTGGGTATCTTCAAGCAAATCTAAAATTTGTGTGTTTAGTACAAAAAATAGAAATGAAATAGCAAATATATATGTCGATGGATTACTACTCCAGCAAGTTGATTGTATTAAATATTTAGGTTTATGGTTAGATCGTTCGTTACTGTGGCATAGACATATAAATGAGATAAAAGAGAAATGTTGTAATATATTAAAAATATTTAAAGTGTTAGCAGGTTCCGGTTGGGGTGTACATCAAATATATTTGAGGCGTCTTTATATATCGGTGGTACGTAGTCGTTTGGATTATGGCAGTTTCTTGTATGCAAACAGTAGCAATACTCAATTGAACAAATTAGACCGTGTACAAAATCAGTATATGCGGATTATTGGTGGTTTTATAAAAACTACACCCATTCATGTAATGGAATATGAACTTTGCCTTCAACCCTTGAGTGTAAGGAGACAATTTCTTGCTGGAAAATATTGGTTTAAACATATGTCATTTTTTCAAAACAATTTTTCATTACTGTTAAATGAATTAAGCCATGTTTGTCAAACTAGATCTTGGAGACGTAAAAATAAACCCTTATTGGCAATCACACACGATCAGTATAAATCTATTAGTTTCTGTAAAAGTTTAAATTTAGAATGTTTTTCGCTAGATACTTGGGTCAACAATATCAATTTAACCAATATAATTGAATGTAATATTACTGGAGTAGATAATTTCAAGAAAAGTTATAATGCTTCTGTGTTAAAAGATATATGTGTAAATTATGTTAATATTAATTATAAAAACTATTATAAAATTTATACGGACGGATGTAAAGGAAAAAATGTATCTGGTATGGCTTTATTCGATTTGCAAACAGGGAGGTCAGCTAAATTTAAAATAGATTCAGAGTTTATGTCAATCATGCATATAGAATTAACAGCGATAGCAGAAGCAATAGCATATATTGATGCATTAGAGCCGAAAATTTTTGTAATTTTATCGGATTCAAAAAGTGCCCTTCAACATATTTTGAAATGTACAACTATATGTCGAGGCGCACCCATCGCTTATGAAATTATTAAGTCCATTCAAATTATTCAGTCTACAGGTAAAGTTGTAAAACTTCAATGGATTCCCTCACATATAGGAATACCTGGAAATGAGGAAGTAGACCGGCTTGCAAACGAAGCATGTTCAGATGGTGTAACACATTTGGTTCTTCCATATTTCAGTGAATTATTTAGCTTAGTTAAGAGAAGATGTACTGATATGTGGAAGGAACATTTTGATGCTAGGTCACTCAGTAAGGGCATATGGTACAAAACCATTCAACCGTCACTTCCTCATATACCATGGTTCACAGGCATAAAAATTAATAGAAATAATCTTGTTGTGGCTCTCCGACTTCGATCTGGACACATTCCCCTAAATGGTTTTGCATATTTAGTTGGCAAGTCTCCAACCCCAAAATGTTCAGAATGTGAAGTAATTGAAGACGTGTACCATGTTCTGATCGAATGTGTTCGCGTTGAGTCGGAGAGGTGGGATTTTTTGGTTAAATATAATATTAATTTGTTCGATTTGGGTCTATGTAATGTGATTTTGAGCAATCCATTGTCAGCGGAGGCTGTAATAATGTATAACTTGTACAAACTAGTAGTTAAGCGTAGATAAAATTAATATAAGGCCCTATGAGGGTGGCATATTCAGTGTATGAATAAACCCTCTATAAATAAATAAAGATTAAAAAAAAAAAAAAAAAAAACTACGTATTCCATGATGTAGGCTTTTTAAAATGTGCATAACAAAAATAAATACTTGGGATCGCCACCCGTCCCGAAATAAAGGCGTAGGCTTTATTAAATACACATATGGAATCGCCACCCGTTCCAGAAATAAAGGCGTAGGCTTTATTAAATACACATATGGAATCGCCACCCGTTCCAGAGATAAAGGCGTAGGCTTTATTAAATACACATATGGAATCGCCACCCGTTCCAAAGATAAAACAGGCCGAAAGTTAGCCACGTGGTTGTCTCGACCAACGCCGACCGCCAGACGCCACGCCAAGGACCCTGGAATGACACACCCAATACGGTGAGCCTTTCCGAAGCCAACCCACCACACTCACTCCGGGTTGACAACGGAAACGGCCCATTAAAGACAAGGACACTTTAACATTGCATGACACAAATCAATTCAGTAGACTGTTATATAAACTACACAGCAAAACTACACAATACTTTCTTTCTTATTTAAAACACACTTGAACAAATTAAATTTAGGTTCTTTTTTTAAATAGGATAATAGAATATTAAGTTTAATTATACACCCAGAAAAGCTAATTAAAGGTTTGTACTTCAAGGACTCACCCACAATAGAAATTATGCACCCACCAGAGCTGGTGCGAGACGGACGATGAAATGACCGAGCCAAGAGCGACAACTGCATATAAACGAAAGCCGAAGCCCTCCTCTCGACCCACGCCCGTAACACGGGCCTCTCAACGAAAATACTTCACGAACCACGACCCGTCGCTAGGCATAAATTCAATACTTGAATCGCAAAATATATATATGTTACAACGAACATCGTTTATAATTCCCTAAAGTAAGATTGAGACGTCTCTTTATACAGGGTTACTTTTAAAACATCGGCAACCTCGCATGACAAGATAGCTAACATCATATACAACAACATTTGTTCTACGACTTTTGACATAACTCATACATTAATTAAAAAAATGTTTTAAATTTTTATTCTACTTCTCTGATAGTAGTAGTCTGTGTCATTCATTATCGAAAGAACGACGCGAGGCTCGCGCGCTTTTACTGCTAATAATAGTTATAAATAGCACTTCCTTTAAAAAAGTGGAATCAGCGTATTTACAATAATTAAAAAATAATCGACAATAAAATAATATTTACAAACTAAATATTACCTCTAAGTCTAAGGTAAGGTAAAATCCACACCAAAAATCAGCTATTCACTAAATCTTTGCTAACACGTGCTAACACTTTCAAATTAGTTTTAATTTGACTTAACCATTAGTCCATTCATCTACACATCCACACCTATCAGCTGTTCACTAACACGTGCTTACACTTTCAAATTAGTTTTAATTTGATTTAAACATTAGTCCATTGGTGTAATCCTCACCATTTCCGTATATTCTACATTAGAATAGCGGTACGCGATGGTTATAAAATTAATTTAGTACAGGTACAATACATCGATCGAAACGAATCAAATAAATACGAGTGGGACACAATATCGTGTGACGTAGGTATCCGCGCACGCGCAATGCCGCAATCGTTGCCGCTGGCCGACTGACCCGGCTAAAAAATAGGTTTATACTTTATAGGTCAAGTTCACGCTAGCGCCGCTCCGTCCCTACCTTCACCCCCTGCAGGTGGTAATTGTTTACCTAATCTTTTTGATGCGCGTACAGAATAAAGATTAATATAGCATTCAACTTTTTCTTTTTTTTTTTGTATGAAAGTAAAATCTAGAAAATTATCATAAGTCGTAAAACAAATGTTGTTGTACATAAAGCTAGCTATCTCATACTGCGAGGTTAAGAATATTTTAAAAGTAATCCTGTATAAACCAGTATTTTATTTTATTTTTATTTTATTTTATTTTATTTATATAGGAAGCCAACGTAGTATACAGTGGTTTTTATCAATCATACATAGTTAAATAAAGAGTATCTTACACTATACACCACACTTAAAGGCTAACTCAGCATGCAATACACTTTAAACAGTTGTCTCGTAACTTATACTAACAATAATTATTTATGTTATGATAAATTAACTTATAATTAAAAGTATAAAACAAACTACAAAAAACAGTACACCAATTAAAACCCGTGCTAAATCAGTAAATAGTATTTAAAAGAAAAAAGTAAAAATATGTAGGTACATGTAAAAAAACAAAAAACGAAAGACAACAATATAATAAAACTTTTGAAACAGGGCAATACATCGTGAAATCTGTAAATATATATATAAAAATTAAAATAATTATAATCTATCTATTATAAAAGCGGTTTGAGGTATAAGAAATCAGTTGATATAAAATATAATAGTTTGTGTGTTCATAACTTAATATAATAGGTAACTAATTTGAGTTCAAATGTAAAAAAAACATCTTCACTTTTCTCTTGAATGCTTTTCCAGAATATCTAAAAATATCAATATCTGCTTCCTCATTTAGAAATGAATTATACAACTTTATTAATCTATTTAAACATGTATTGATGCCTAAATTGGTTCGAGCAATTCTACTCACAAACGTTTGTTTTGACCTGGAGGTCCTCATAGGTTTTCTAGGGACTGCCAGTTTTAATCTTCGGACCAAATCGGGACAGTCAATATCTCCTCTAATAATTTTATTTAAAAAGCAAAGATCTAAAACATCTCTTCGTGTAGACAGTGACAATACTTTATAGTGTTTCAACATGTTATTGTAGTTATATTCTAGATTGTCTCTATAAGCCAATGCACGTAATAATTTTTTTTGTATTCTTTCTAATCTATTTTTGTGAATTTGGTAGTGTGGGTTCCAGACAACTGAACAATATTCGATTTTGCTTCTAATGTATGAATTAAAAAGTATTATTTTTGTATATGATTTTTTGAAATCCTTTGTATTCCTAAAGATAAATCCTAGCATTTTAAGAGACTTTTTAACAATATCTTCTATATGTGGGATAAAACTTAGCTTCGAATCCATTAAAATTCCTAAATCGTATATTTCATTAACACATACCAAGTTATAACCCATTATATTATAATCATAATTAATATTTCGAATTTTTCGACTATAAGTAATTTTATAACACTTTTGGTGATTTAATGTTAAGTGATTCCGTTCACACCACGATATAAGTCTATCTAAATCTGCTTGCATTTTTATGGAATCATCTGTAGTTGATATCTGTTTAAACATTTTAAGATCATCCGCATATAAATATATTTTAGAATGTTCAAAACAAGTTAGTACGTCATTTATAAAAATTCCAAAGAGTATTGGTCCAAGGTGTGACCCCTGTGGTACACCGGATGTAGCAATAAAAGTGTCAGATTGATTTCCACCAATTACAACGTTCATTTCTCGATTATGCAAATACGATGCAATCCAGTCAATAAGTTTTCCACAGATACCGTAATTCACTAACTTACGTAGTAAAATATTGTGGTCAACTACGTCAAAAGCCTTAGCTAAATCTGTGTAGATACAGTCTATTTGCCCGTTACTGTCCAGCACTTCGGACACATCCGTCACAAATGAGGCCAAATTAGACATGGTGGATTTATTTTTTAAAAATCCATGTTGATTTTCAATCATAACAGGTTTAATGTACCAACTAAGCGATTTACATATAATTATTTCAAAAATCTTTGAGAAAACAGATAGTATACAAATCGGTCTATATTTAGTTATGTCCTTTCTATCTCCACTTTTAAATATAGGTACAATCCTGGCTTTTTTCCAAACATCAGGAAATGTACCATGTGCTAGGGATATTTTATACAAAATACTTAATGGATATGCTAATGCCTCGGAACAATTTTTTACGAAAACGGGTGGTATATTGTCTGGGCCTGCGCCCTTGTGTATATCCAGTTTATTTAATTGATCTATTACTTCCTGCTTTTCTATACTTACATTAGGCAGTTGTAAATTCAAATTAGATTGAAGATTTGGGCCTTGATTTAAGTCGAGTTTACTGTCGTAAGTTACATATGTACTTGAAAAATGCATAGCAAATTGATTACAAATATCCCTCGCCTCAGTAAATTCACTGTCATTAAATGTCATTAACGCAGGATAGTCACATTTATTATTTCTCATTCTTTTCAAGTATGAATGAAAATATTTGGGATTTATTTTAATATTATCTTCCACTGTCTGCAAATAATGACTATATTCTAACTTTATAATAAGTTGACATCTTTCTATAAGTAGGTGGAACTCTATGTTGTCACGCGGATTCTTATACTTTTTATACAAAATTCTATATTTATTCTTCTCTGCTAATCTTCTAATTAGATTTTTTGAGTACCAGACTGGATATTTGTTTTTACTCTTAGATTCAGTTTTTGGTATAACTGCCTCTATGACCTTACGCAACTCCATGTAAAATATATCTACCATTTTATTTATATTATCGCAGTTTTTAAATAATTCGGTCCAGGATATTATTTTAAGTTTTTCATTGATAGCACCATAATCTGCTTTCATGTAGTTATATCGGATTGTTGATTCTGGCCTCGATGATAGTTGGAGACTATCATAATCACAGATAACTTCCAGATACAGTGGTGGATGATGTTTGTCAACCTTACATACTGAAAAATCGCTAATCGCAACTTCAATATTACTTATGTTACTAAATACCAAGTCTAATTTTTTATTAAAAGCATTACTAGTATTATTATATTGTTTTAAACCTGACACAGATATAAAATCATTTATTAATGTACTGATTGTATTGAGGCTACTAGGAATCAAATTTTGTTCATAATCATTTTCTTTGTTCCATTTGATTACTGGTAAGTTAAAATCTCCAACTATCAACGTCAGCCTTTGCTTATATATAATTTTTTCCACATTTTGTATGAAACCCTCTATTCTATCATAGTTGAACGGTGGGGGCAAATAAACTCCACATATTGAGATAGTCTTTGCACCCAAAATTACATTAACCCAAAGATCCTCGTTACTCGTTTCCCACGAGTTTACTCTGTAACATTTATGCCGCTTGGAGACAGCTATTAGAACTCCTCCACCGTCCAGACGGGTAGAATTTGTAGTTTCGCGATCTCTACGAAACACGTAATATCTATCATCTATAAACTCATTACTACTTATATTATTATTTAGCCACGTTTCCGTAAATATCAATATGTCGAAATCTGAATTTAATATTGATTGATAAACTTCAACCGTTTTCGTTCTTATACCTCTTACATTTTGATATAAAAAATTTATAGTATCTGACATGAAATATATAGATTTATGCAGATATGATTATATAAATAACTTAATACGATGTAGAAATGCAAAAAGGAATTATAACCAATAAAGTCAAAATTATAATATCAATAATTCTATGGAATGTAATATAATAAGAAAGAAAGGTACTCTAATACAAAGTTATTCTAATGATTTTAATTGTTCCTTGGTCTTAACTACTATTAAATCACTAGATATAGATTTTCGTAGGAAAATTCTGCCGTTGCGAGTCCATACAAAACGATATCCTTTTTCTCTTGCGAAAATGCGTGTTGCACTGTGAATCTCCTTGGCCACTGCAGTCAAGTTTTCTTGAACAAAAATTGGTGCTTTTTCTCCTGATATTCCGATGTGTGATGTATTTAATTTGTTATCTGAATTTGATTTATTAAATTTAGCAACACCGGCCAGAAAACGGTCCCTCAGCAACTGATTGTTAAATTTGACAAGGACGGATCTAGGACGTGAGGAATTTTTGTTAAACTTAGCTATTCTTGTACACTTAGTTATTTGTCCTTCCTGTATTGGAACCTTTATTACGTTACCAATATGTTCAACTACGTTAACTAGATTTTCACTTCTATATTCTGGGACACAATGTATTTCAATATTGTTTGATCTTAATTCTTTTTCTAGTAAGTCAATAGTGCTACTATTAGCTGCAACGATTTCTCTGAGGTTGTTATTCTCCTTCTTAAGATTAACTATCTCTGTCTTAGCTTCTTCCAGTTCTTGCTTCACACTATCAAACAAGTTTGACAGATAATCTAGCGACACTTTTATTTCATTTAAGCCACTTAGTTCTTTACGAATTATAGAAAGTTCACTTCCAATAGTGCCTGAGATGACTTCATTAACCTCGTTCCTTATTGCTAATAGCAGAGGAGAATTTTTATCAAGGTGTTGCTCGTCTGTTGAAGTACTCGGAGTTGATAGTACCTGTGTATTATTTTCGACTTCTTTATTTTTACCTTCACTGCTTGGCGATTTAGTATTATTTTCTCCCTTATTCGCCGTCAAAGCGCAAGGAGGGCATAACCATTTTCCGCGAGGTCCTACGGATTTGTTACTGCTCGTTGGAGTTATACAGTCCAAGTGACATTGAGTATGACATTTTATACATTTAGTTCTCTTTTGCGTGACTAACACAGCAATTTTACAAATGTAACATTCGTTTAACATTTTGTTGTTACTACGATATGTATAAAATTCAGTACAGAGAAAAAAGAAAAAAATCTATGTTTAAATTGGTTTTGAACTCATGTCCTTCGATATCAGAAAAAGATTAAAAAATATACAGTCAATAATTTTAAGAATACGCTTATTGTACTGTTTGCCCTATTAGTGGCAATATAAATTATAAATATAAGTGGAGGTAGTTTTATATTCTCACATTCACTAACAGTCTTTGTTCCTGTATTACTAAAGTTGACCTTCGAAATATCCATGCACTTATACTGTAAACTATTTTAAAAGTTCCAACGTTCACTAATTTTACTTTTCACAGGTTGTTACACGGATTAAACTGCTATAAACCGAATTAAAAGTTGAAAATTTTACGAAACGACTTATCAAGATGACAGTTGACAGTACTCTCCTGACAGTGACAGTGACAGTTGACAGTCCTGACAGTACTCTCTCAGTATGGCGACAAATGACGGTGCGACTACTCGCAATTAACGAAAAATCGTTAGTATGATGGCAAACGCCGGTGCGACTACTCGCGTTTAACGAAAAATCGTTAGTATGGCAACAAAGGCCAGTGCGACTACGGCAAATGACGACTAACATCAATGGCAATATGGATGTGGTGTTTACCTACATGAGTTGTGCACTTAGATTGAGCATAATGTATGTTTAGTTTTGTAATGAATGTTTTAGTGTAATGACTGCTGGTAAACCAATAAATAAATAAATAAATAAAAATAAAATGGCGACATACGCCGGTACAGCGACACACGCCAGGTTTCAAACCACCTGTGCACATTGCAAGCACATACACCTTGCGGCAAACGCCGTGGTATAGCGACACACGCCAGGAATAGAAAGCTGTGTGCATTGCAAGCACATATAACTTGCGACACACGCTTCGGCATAGCGACACACGCCAGGAATCGAACCTGTGTGCATTGCAAGCACATATACCCTTCAAACTATGCGATAAACGCTTCGGTAAAGCGACACACGCCAGGCGTCAAAGCACCTGTGTACATTGCAAGCACATATACCTTGCGACACACGCTTCGGTATAGCGACACAAGCCAGGTATCTAGCCTGTGTACATTGCAAGCACATATACCTTGCGACACACGCTTCGGTATAGCGACACACGCCAGGCATTTAGCCTGTATACATTGCAAGCACATATACCTTGCGACACACGCTTCGGTATAGCGACACACGCCAGGTATCTAGCCTGTGTACATTGCAAGCACATATACGTTGCGACACACGCTTCGGTATAGCGACACACGCCAGGTATCTAGCCTGTGTACATTGCAAGCACATATACCTTGCGACACACGCTTCGGTATAGCGACACACGCCAGGTATCTAGCCTGTGTACATTGCAAGCACATATACCTTGCGACACACGCTTCGGTATAGCGACACACGCCAGGTATCTAGCCTGTGTACATTGCAAGCACATATACCTTGAGACACACGCTTCGGTATAGCGACACACGCCAGGTACCTGCCTGTGTACATTGCAAGCACATATACCTTGCGACACACGCTTCGGTATAGCGACACACGCCAGGTATCTAGCCTGTGTACATTGCAAGCACATATACCTTGCGACACACGCTTCGGTATAGCGACACACGCCAGGCATTTAGCCTGTGTACATTGCAAGCACATATACCTTGCGACACACGCTTCGGTATAGCGACACACGCCACACTCCGATCCTGTGTACATTGCAAGCACATGTACCCTTCAAACTATGCGATAAACGCTTCGGTATAGCGACACACGCCAGGCGTCAAAGCACCTGTGTACATTGCAAGCACATATACCTTGCGACACACGCTTCGGTATAGCGACACACGCCACACTCCGATCCTTTGTACATTGCAAGCACATATACCTTGCGACACACGCTTCGGTATAGCGACACACGCCACACTCCGATCCTGTGTACATTGCAAGCACATATACCTTGCGATATTCCTTATAATATTATGACGTAGAAGTGACCTACGAGCGTATTTGGCATACGTTGAGTAAAACGGCAGCCGTCTCTATGTAACGGGGACTTAACGACTTAAACTCGACTTTAAAGTTGCCCCACGTTATATCCTGCATCACTCAATGATTTAACAAAGGCCGCTCTTTACCCCATAAACAACTACCTACACGACCTAAGCATTTACGATCATTCTAATTATTTAAGCTACAGGTACGATCGAATCGCGAAATATAAAAACTATGAGTGTTCACTCTTAAAAGCTCGGATACTACGCAACTATTCCGTTCGAACACTTTGTCTTTCGTTCGCGATATCGTTTTTGCGACCTACCCTCCTTCACTGCTTCGACAACGAAAGTATTTTGTCCAACGCACTATCATGTTCGTGAGAACGATCGTGTCTGCTTCTAGAACTATCGCGATAACGACCGAAATAACTCGAACACTCTCGATGTCTACGTGCTATCGGAGGCGTACCGTTACTACGCGATGTGCTATGCCTCTCGCTAGATCTAGACCTAGAACGCGCTACAAGCTCGCCCGACCTGTCTATTGGATGCGAACGAGAGCGAGACATGCGTCTATCTGACCTACTATTGGTTTTGTGTCGACGCGACTTGTCACGCGAACTCGCTCTGATGTCAGACATATTGAAAACGACAATAAAATCACAAGTAAGAAACAATAGCAACAAATAAATCCGTAAGACAAATGAACTGGTGCTTTATTTGTATTAGTGTGGGTACTTTTGTATTATTGTTGAGAAGAAAAGAAATACACCTCAAAACGTACGTTAATACGTGGGCGAAATAACGGTAAGAATCCCACTTCTGAATTAAGGATCCAGAAGTGGAAAATATAAAAAAGAGGCAAAAACACAATCACCTATTTATTAACAATTAAGTAACAAAGTACCCTCACTTAGAGATTGATCAATAACACAATAAATCACCAGAATGTTATACAAACATGTACTTACAGCTATTACACGAACTATACTTTTAGTTACGCTAACAAAACACTACACAAGTCGCGCCGCACACCACTAGAGTCGAGAAGGAACAAGCCCCTTTCTAGAACGACTATCGCTTTTATAGAGATTTGGTGGTGGGGGGTCGGTAACACTCAACTGACTCCTAACTATATTTATCTAAAATGTTAACGAATGTTGCAGAATACATAATTATACAGAAGTCATGGAGGTAATCGCATTATTACAGCACTTCGGCTACAATATGAAATCATTGGAAAAAACCGACGTAAACGTCAGTAACGATGAACCATTTCGGGCAGTGGTCATTAATTGCCAGGTAGGTATCACTATCAGTAAATGTTATAAAACAACATCTCTTCCCGCTGTCTGTCTGTATATATGCAGA
The DNA here is from genome assembly GCA_905220545.2 of Melitaea athalia. Taxonomy (NCBI): domain Eukaryota; kingdom Metazoa; phylum Arthropoda; class Insecta; order Lepidoptera; family Nymphalidae; genus Melitaea; species Melitaea athalia. The sequence goes on from CAJNAG020000010.1 coordinate 42,696, forward strand.
TCTTTAAAACTACGCAACGGATTTTGATGCGGTCTTCTTTAGTGTATAGAGTGATTCCAGAGGAAGATTTATATATATAATAAATGCATAATATAGTAGAGGAACACTAATTACATAGCATTTATGTACAACCTATATCTGTAACCAGGGCGCTGAGAGTTCACTTTCTGCTCAACTAGCTACCTTTTCCAGTTATCTCCCGGATATAATTTTGAAAAACCCCTCTGATAAGTTTATTATCATTGGGGATTATAATACTGCGGAAGAGTATTTAAATCTTTGCGCTATACATGGGTTGCTACCGGCTCAATTGATTCCAACAAGAAACGAAAACTGCCTGGACCATGTAATCATGCGTAGCAATAAAAATTCAGCTACATATGTTATGGATACCCCTTTTACCGATCATTGTCCCATACTTGTTTGCTGTGAATCGATTTACAAAAACACTAAGGCTTTACGGTCCATTACATATGTCGATGAATCAGCTACTCTGACTAAACTAAAAAAAACAGACTTTTCTGATATTTTAAACAGTACTGATCCTGAGGATGCAGCGAGAAGATTAGTACTGGCAATATCTTCTCTAATACAATGCCATACTCGTACTATAACGCTCTCGGGCAGGAAGCGAATCATAAAACCCTGGATTACTCCTGGTTTACTCCGCTGCATACGACATCGTGATAAATTATACAAAAAAACTAAAAGAACTCCTAATGACATGACTGCCAAACTGATCTATACGCGTTACAGAAACTTCTGCAATAATTTATTGAGGAAAATTAAGACTGACTTTGAATATAACGAATTCCGGAAGGCTGGTAGAGATGTTAGGAGAACTTGGGCTGTTATTAAGAGAGTCACTAATATATCTAACGAAAATACTAACACTTCAAGTCCTCTCTTAAAATCATCTAATGACCCGATCGAGTCAGTAAACAAGGTTAACGAATTCTTCGCAGGCATAGGTAAAAATTTCGCTTCTGCTGCTGGTAGTCTGGAGCATAATCCTCAGCTGTACTTACCTTACATCGCTTCAAAGTTGGCGTCAACCTCGATGGTGTTAAATGAGACCGACGACGTAGAAGTCAGAGCCATTATCCATAGTCTTAAAGGCCATTCTGCAGTAGGATGGGACGGTATAACGACATCTCTACTTAAAAGCGCCGTGGACATTCTCACTCCTTCAATTACAAGGGTGTGTAATCTCTGCCTATCTCAAGGAATATTCCCCAAAGTTTTCAAAACTGCCATTGTTCATCCAATTTTTAAGAAAGGTTGTAAAGAATCTGTTACCAATTATAGACCTATTTCTGTTTTGAGCTCACTATCAAAGATTCTCGAAAAACTCATTAATAAAAGACTCGTGTCTTATCTAGAGAAATATAGCTTGCTTGCTTGTAACCAATATGGCTTTAGAGCTGGCAAATCTACTGAGGATGCGCTTATGACTTTGGTGAACGATGCGATTAAAAATATTGACGGGAAAAAGAAGACTCTCGGTATATTCTTGGACCTATCAAAAGCTTTTGATACAGTTTCTCTTCCTCTTCTTCTCACCAAATTGGAAAAAATTGGCGTCAGGGGAACTGCTCTAAACCTTCTCAAAAGCTATCTATCTGAAAGAACGCAAAAAGTTAAAATAAACAATAATATCAGTGATGAGGCAAATCTAACATATGGAGTACCACAGGGTAGTATATTGGGTCCCACTCTCTTCTTGATATACGTAAATGACCTCTGCAATCTTAATATACCAAACTGTAAAATTGTTTCTTATGCAGATGACACTGTTCTTCTCGTCCATGGTAAAAATTGGACTGAGGCGCGTGGGCATGGCGAAATGGCTCTCACTGTCATAATGAGTTGGTTGTCTAACAACATCCTGACACTAAATCTAGATAAGACTGTGTTTGTAACATTTGGCTGCAAGCGCTCTTTACCTCCCAATTCCTTCTCTATAACCGCACATAAATGCTGTCTCGGACGTGGTATTTGCAGCTGTAGCAATATAACTCGCTCTAGCGTTGTAAAATATCTTGGCGTACTCGTGGATGAAAATCTTACTTGGAAGAACCAGATACAAGTTATTGCCTCCCGTTTGCGAAAACTAACTTACATTTTTAGACAATTAAGATCAAGTGCTAGTTTCCAAATTATGAAGACGGTCTATTTTGCCCTTGTGCAATCTTTACTAACTTACTGCATACCAGTATGGGGTGGTGCAAATAAAACAATCTTGCTTCAACTGGAAAGAGTGCAAAGATGTATTCTAAAGATTTTGATATCGAAACCTATTCGTTTCCCAACAACTGAATTGTACAAGATTTGTCAGGTATTAACAGTTCGACAATTATTTGTCCTTTGCTCCGTTCTTCGTAAACACAAATCCATCCCATTTGACAAACGGTTTTTGTCCGGTAAACGGAGAAGTGATAGAGTCTGCCCAATAGAATTATGTCACAAGGTCTCCTCAAGTCGTCAGCATTATTATTTCAGTCCCAGATTGTACAATAAAATAAATAGGGAGTTAAATATATATCCTCTAACTTATCGTGTATGTAAATATACATTGAAAAACTGGTTATTGACATTAAATTACAACCAGACGGAAAAACTTTTGGTCACCGTAACTTAACTAGATATTTTTAGTGTAATTATATAAATGAACAAAACAACCCTTATAAATAAACACACACACACACATACTAACACACACACACACATACTAACACACACACACACACACACACAAATAGCATGCTTTTTTTATTATAATTGTTATTTTTCTTGTTTGATCTTTTTCCTATTGATCATATTGTTTTGCTTTTATATTTTTTTTGAAATTTGGTCTACTTTCTGATACGACGCGTTGTGAGGAGGGCGTTAATGACTGTGACACAGTTTTATACTAATGTAGTTATTATCGTTACAGATTGTTTATGCTATGTACCAAATTTTTGAAATAAATAAATATTATTATTATTATTATTATTAATATGCCTAATTTAAGCTGGCAACTGTCTGACGAGGGGTGTTATACAGCCTGTGGTACCCAGAGCTCGGCGCAGATAGAATTATTTGATAATCTTAATCTGTGTAACCTGTCACAATACAACTCTGTTACTAATACTAATAATAGGCTTTTAGATCTAGCTTAACCGTAACACGTTCCCACGACCCCCTTGTACCAGAGGACTTGCACCATCCGGCACTTAACATATCGGCAGATTTTGTTCAACTGCACACCTTGTGCCCTCTACCCTATACCAAATACCTATATCATACTGCTGATTATAACGCTATTACATCCGAAATAAATGCGATTAATTGGCATAACGAATTGTTTAGTAGAACCTTAGAAAACGCAGTAACTTTCTTTTATGATACATTAAATGAACTTCGCAATAAATACATTCAATCAAAAACAATATTTCCCTCGAATAAATATCCACCTTGGTACAATAAACCTCTTATAAAAGTTATAAAAGAAAAATATAAATATCACAAAAAATATAAAATATACAAGAATTGTTCGGATTTCCAATCTTTTATAGTTCTTAGAGACCGTGCGAAACTGTTAGAATTAAGTTTGTTTACTGATTACATAACTAACATTGAGAGGAACATATCCAAGAATCCGAAAGCGTTTTGGTCCTACATAAAATCGAGAAATCGGAATAACGCAGTTCCAGCTGTATTGAGATTCGGACAGCGTTCCTCGGGCTGTGGAAGAGAAATCTGTAACATGTTCGGCGATTATTTTCACTCGAATTTCTTAAATAGTGCTGACTCCGAGAGCTCATTCAATTCCTTTATCGAACCGAACATCACATTATCAGTAGTTGATATTGGACACATCGAGGTCGACCCTGTAGAGGTTTGTGAGCTGTTGGAGTCGCTAGATTTAAATAAATCAGCCGGTCCAGACAGGCTGTCTTTATAGCCAAGTGCGCTAAAAGCCTCGCACTGCCACTTTCACTATTATTTAGGCGTTCCTTGACAGAGGGTGAGGTACCGTCTATTTGGAAATCCGCGTATATCACTCCTATCCACAAAAAGGGACCAAGGGATGACGTAATGAACTACAGACCCATATCCAAACTCTGCCTTTTTTCTAAAGTATTGGAGCGAGTTGTTTATAAGCAGTTATACGCGTGCCTAAAACACACCTTCATAGTACAACAGCATGATTTTATTCTTATAAAATGCGGCCACACAACCACCAACCAGGTTTTACACAGCCAGGTTTGACACAGCGGATCGGCCTCTTGGCCGATCCACTGTGTCAAACCTGGTTCTGTGTAGTGACTACCTATCAAAACATATGTCGGAGCCTTCTCAGGTCGACGTGATATATACGGACTATAGTAAATGTTTCGACAGAATAGATCATATACTGCTGTTGCGTAAACTTCATTCCATGGGCATAAGGGGTAACTTGTACCGATGGCTCACATCTTATGTTAGGAACAGATGCCAAACTGTAGTGCTTAATGGATATACCTCATTAAGTCATTACCCATGCCAATACCATCTGGAGTACCTCAGGGCTCGCTGCTCGGTCCGCTTTTATTTAATATGTTTGTAAATGATATTTATTCGTGTTTCCACAACTCCAAAATTTTGCTTTACGCTGACGACATGAAAATAATATGCCCAATAAAGTCTCATCAATGTACTCAGCTATTGCAAGACGATCTTATTAGGTTTGAAAATTACTGTTTTGAGAATAAATTGGACTTAAATGTAAATAAATGCTTTATATGCTCATATACTCGTAAGCCATTTCCAATCATATCCATTTATAAGTTAAAAAAACACAGATTTAACTCGGGTTAACTCTATTCGTGACCTAGGAATAGTGTTCGACTCCAAATTATTATTCGATGATCATATTAACACTATCGTAAATAAAGCTTCGAAAACCCTTGGATTTATTTTGCGTATGTCAGCGGACTTCAAATCTGTCAAAATTTTCAAAATTTTATATTGTGCTTACGTTCGAAGTCACTTAGAATATTGCTCACAAGTCTGGAACCCAGCGTATAATGTTTATAGCACACGCATTGAGCGGATACAGAAAAGGTTCCTACGTTACATACAATTCCGTACAAATCAATATATAACTAATTATACGAACCGTTGCAAAAAGTTTCATATATTGCCACTATATGAGAGACGGCGTATAGCCGACCTTGTTTATTTAATTAAGATCGCTAATGGTTCGATCGATTGTTCCGAACTTTTGCATGCTATTGGTTTACGTGTTCCACATTCTTGTAGACGACCAGCCACACTTTATATACCTGAAGCTAAAACCAACTATAGGCAAAATAGCTACCTGATGCGAGCGAGTAGATGTTTTAACGACGTTTCTACGCAGTTCGATGTTGACCTATTCTGTACATCACCTAGACAACTAAAACAAATTTTTAGTAACAACTTTTTTAATGAAGTTTAGTTTTAGATTATGTTAAATTTAATAATACATATTTATTTTTTTATTTTTTTTTATTGAAAAAGTTCATAATTATTTTATTGTCTAGTTAAAGTTTCATACTGTTACAAATACTTTTTTTTTTCCAAGTAATACTTACTTAAGACTATATTTGAAACATGTGCAGTTAATTGAATAATAACTGTTTGATCGTTGTAGCGCAATACCTTTAAGTTTACACTTTATTAATGTTTACCTAACAGTGAAAACTTGTAATTGGCCTTTTAGTAGTAATTCCAAAACTATAATATAATTGTCTAGCTGTAAGTTTTCCTAAAATATTAAAATAAATAAAAAATAGTGCTATTGTATGGGGATTGCCTACGTTGCATTTCTTTAAATTTGTATTTAATTAATAAAAGTGTCAATGCAGCAATGTGTAATGTTCCCATGGATTCACCTTTAATTATTATATTGTAAAAGCGTTCATAGGTGGGGGGCGCTTTGTGCTGTCAACAGCTGTTTTGCGAGCTCCGCGATAATAGTGTAAAATAAAAATAGTAAAAAGTGCTTACAAGATCTAAAAATATAATAATTAATTGGCGAATAGTGCTGGAAACCAATGTAACTAAACATAAATTGGTGAAAAACAATAAATACGCTGCCAAACAACAAAAACAAGTGACAATAAACAGACAATTACATAGTGCGAAATATCGGAAAGAAACAAGAATTTTTACTAAAATAATGCAATAAGAACGAAAAACAATCAAGTATAAAGCCTGAGGAAATACGAAACAGTAAGGAAAACCAATTTTTTTGCCAAATTGGAAAACCAAATTTTTGCCAACATACCCTACTTTAATAATTATTAATCATTCAACAACAAAACCGATAATAAAACGTCAAACAGCGCCATCTATTATTGAGCAACGAAAGCACACAATCAAGATAAGAACCATCAATAAATTAATTTAAAACAGTAAGAACAATAGCGACATCTATCGGCAGAGAGTGAACAACATGGAGGACATAATGAAAACGTTAAAATCAATACAATTCGATATGGCAGAACAAAAAAGAGAAAGGAAAGAAATGGAAGCAAATATTACAAGCAGTATAAACACTATGAGCAAAAACATAAGCGAAAAATTTGAAAAAATGGAACAGAATTATAGCAAATTATACGAACAAATAGAAAATCAAGAAAATATTTTGGATCGCATGGAGAGATATATCAGGAAGAAAAACTTGGTATTTTTTGGAATCGAGGAAGGAGAAAAATCATATCAAGAGCTAGAAAATAAAATTTTAACATTTATAAACGGAATTAATATATCGTGTGAGCGGTACGAAATTGAATTAGTAAAACGAATAGGAAAGAAAAGGGAAGTTGCTAGGCCGGTTACAGTCACCTTCACAACTATGGGGACAAAAATTGCATTGTTACAAAACAAGAAATATATTAAAAATAGCGCTATTTATTATAAAGAGGATTACCCACGGAAAGTTTTAGAAAAGAGAAAACAACTACAAACAGAACTATTAAAATGTAAAGTGGAAGGTAAAAAAGCAATAATTAAATACGACAAAATAATACTTTTAAATGATCATAAGCCCAAAGAAGTCCCTGCTAGCCAACAACAAACAAAAAAACGTAAAGAGATTTCCCCAAAGCAAGACGGAACAACCCTCGAAAATCAAGCTCAGAAAAAGAATAAAATCACAGCTTTTATACGACAAAGAAATGATCCCGAACCTTCTACAAAAACTAGAACTCCAACATCCACTTCTTAGAAAGTATAAGAGGCCCTCTACCATTCAAAAACCCAACACGGCTGGTCACCGCGGGGGAGAAGAAAACTGGGTTCTTCTCTTGACTACAACCCTCCAACACACCAGAAAGAGTTAGAAGAAAGAAAAAACAATTTAAAAAATAAGGATAAGAAAAATAAAACTTTAAGATACAGCAGGAAACGAGTGGCAATTAAAGGCGAAGGATAGATGACAATAGACAAAGTTGGAGGAGGCCTTTACCCGCAAAGGGGTTCCCATTTAAAAACGAAGAAAAATAAATGATGTAAATTTAAAATATAGGAATTATATAGGAATAAAATGTATATTGTAAGAAATAAATTAATAAAAACTAATAATAATTATTAATTGCATGAAAAAAAAGGAATAAATAATTAGGCTTATTTAATTTAATTTAAATAAGTACATAATTATAATAATAAATTAATGATATTACTTTAATAATATTAATATTATTTAATGATATTTGTTTATAATATTTAAATTAGTGAATATCTTAAATGTTTTATTTTACAGAATTAGTTATTGTGAAGCTAATTTTTTTTTTTTTTTGCATGTTTGTTTAAAAATCGATAATTTTCGTAAATGTTAGTAGAAATTTAATAAATGAAAAAAGGATCTTCATGTTATTAGAATTTACATTAGTATAATTATGGTATTAGCTTATAAAGAAAAGAATAGAAATGTACAAAAAAAAATATAACAATGAAGGAATATTGTTTACTTTTTTGTATGAAAAAAAAAATTATGTATGAACATCGTTATAATAAGTATTGTAATAATTTTCATGTGAAAAATGGGAACTAATAAAAGGCTTATTTATTATTATTTATTATTAAAAGCGTTCATTCCATATTCCCACTTCGAGGTGGAATCATCGCTTATAGGGTTAATTTGTATTAATTGAAATTATTAATAAAGTTAGTTGTAAATTAATTTCGGTTTTTTTTCGACCTTCTGTCTGTCGCAAACGTAATTGGCGCAGTCGGTAGGATATTCGCAGGAGACTTCAAGGCCATAAATATCTCACATCGATATTCGCGTCGCGAGTCACCCGGGTGGCTATCAAGCACCGTTCCGGATATCCTGAATCTACGGACCTGCTGCAGACCGGAGGAAGAATCCGACAATCGATTCACGGAGAAAACCAGAAAAAATGCTGTATTTGTAAGTACACTTGAATTATTCTCGTGTTGCTCCTTTAATCTTAAACTTCAAGATTTATCATCCCAGAGCCTCTTGTTCGCGGGAGCCTGAATCGCACCAGGCCCGCAGACAATTAGTAGATAATAATAGATCTTGAACGGTAGATGTTGACTAGCGAGCTGGGCCCATAACCTTTTGAACGGTGGGTGTGATAAGCGTGAATACTTTAAAACTGAAAAGGCATTTTATGACTGACTAATAAACTTTTTATTTGAACTTTAACATTTTTTGAATTTTCTGATACAATGAAGTTGTTGTAAAATTGATATAGAAAAATAAAATATATGTACGATCAACTAATACATGTTGCGTTAAAGAGAGCTTCAAACGGAATCATCGAATGTAACAACATTCAACCTAAAGAAATAAAACTGGCATTCTAAACTTAAAATAATTCAAACAATAAACCAAAGAGATCATATAGTTGATATCAAAAATAGTTTTTTATGTATATCTGAGATTACCATTCAACAATAGAGATATAGTAGAATCAGATAATTCAGAATTAGAAGATTTAAATTTAAATAGTTTAATAATGGCGCAACATAACCCGGACGAAATTTTTAAGGCCCTTCGCCTTGTCCCGGAATTTGACGGAAACCCTAACATTTTAACCCGGTTTATTAAAATTTGTGACTCATTAGCTGCTCAATATCTTAGTAATACACCAGGTAGCGAGTTTTCAAACCTATGTTTAATTAACGGAATTTTAAATAAAATAACTGGGACCGCTGCATGTACTATTAATTCTAATGGTATACCCGAAAGCTGGTTAGGTATAAGAACAGCCCTCATTAACAATTTCTCGGATCAGCGTGACGAAACCGCTTTATATAATGACCTCTCCATAGCAACCCAAGGCAACCGGACGCCGCAAGAATTTTACAATCATTGCCAAACTCTGTTCAGTACTATTATGACTTACGTGACTTTACACGAGAATATACCGACGACAATTCAGGCGAAACGAGACCTTTATAAAAAAGTTACGATGCAGGCATATGTACGCGGATTAAAGGAACCACTAGGATCCCGTATACGATGCATGCGCCCTGACACGATAGAGAAAGCCCTTGAATTCGTTCAAGAGGAATTGAATGTCATGTATTTACAACAACGTGACACCCCGAAAGTTTAGCCAACCCCTAAACCAACTCCTATATTACCCCCAATAGCTTTTACTCCTGCAAGACCGCACAATATCCCTACGCCTAATTGGCCAGCTCCAGTGAGTCAGCGCCCTATGGGACCCCCACCGCAACCTTTTAAATTCCCTGTACCCAGTCAACATCAACCACGCATGCCAACTAATACACAAAGAATGTTCGCTGCACCTCCACCTAACTACAACCCCCGTAGTAACATTTTCAGATTACCACCCCGAAACAATCCACCCCAAGGTCCTCAACCTATGAGTGGTGTTCAACGCTTTATTCCTAGACAATTACCTTTAAATAATAATTCTCAATCAAACTATTTCAAACCGCGGGAAATGAATATTAATGAATGTGCGACATATGACGACTCTTATTACGGCTATTGTTATGAACCAGAGTACAATTACTATACTGATTATTATAATACTGAGCTTGACTCCGGATTTTCTCATGACTTTAATTATTTTAATACGACTTCTGACGAAAATTTTTGTGACTCTCAAAAACAAATAGAAATAGGTGACCAAGACCAACAGGATTTTCGCGAGGTTTCGACATCACAAAAACCAAAATAGAGTTAAATCTTCAGACACAGAGACAACTTCCATACATACAAATAGCAAACCCTCCGTTAAAATTTTTAATAGATACCGGCGCCAACCAATCTTTTATTAGTCCCGAAGCAGTAGAAAAATATTTCGCGAACTATCCATTAAATTTCGATCCTTTCGAAGTAACAAACATACACGCGACTACCAGAAAGGATTATTCCATTACCTTGCCGTGTTTCTCGGAATTTAACGACGACAATAGTATCAAGTTATTTGTATACCGGTTTCATGATTACTTTGACGGACTAATAGGCTTAGATTTATTAAATAATTGGGAAGTTTCAGTGCTTACGGTCACGATGTCTCCTAAACGGGCATTGGGGTCAGAAGACGATCTGATCACAGCTGTTAGAGCAGTACAAAGAGGAACTTTGAGTACGTATAGGGCTGCAGAGAGATATAAGGTTCCTAGAAGAACAGTCAGAAATCATCTGCAGTCTGTCAGTTTAAAGAAAAGTTTGGGCTTCATCATTAAAAAAATATATAATGATGAAGAGGAAGCTCAACTTGTGCAAAGGATAATCCGGTATTCTGAAATGGGCTTGCCTGTGACACCAAGAATATTGCGTCGATTGGTGTAAAAATATTGTGAGAAAAAAAAATATAAAACACAATTTTAATGATGAGGGCAAACGCGCAGGCAAAGACTGGTTCAAGGCGTTCATGAAAAGACACCATGAAATATGCGTAAGAAAAACGCAATTCATGAACCCAGCTAGAGCCCAAAAGCTAAATAATTGATGAACATTTTAAAAAACTGAGATATCTACGATAAATTTGACTTATATCATCATCCCGAGAAAATTTATAATATGGATGAGATAGGATGCCGTCTCACTATCCACCACCAGCAAAGCGTTTTGGCCAAAAAAGAGGCTAAAAGTGTTCATTTGCAGTCTTCTGAACACGCTGAAAGCGTTAACATCGCAGGATGTGTTAATGCTCTAAGCACAGCCATACCACCTATGGTCATATTTGAGGGAAAACGTTTGAAACCGAAATTGTACAATAAAATTTGCCTCAGGGATCTTTAGTAAAAAAATCAGCAAAGGGGTACATAAACAATGAACTTTTCAAAATATTTTTAAAACACTTGTTTAGATACAAAAGCCAGGGACCATGCCTTTTGATATTTGACGGAGAAGCATGTCATTTAGATTTTTCCATAGTCTATAATTATATCCGATTCACTTGGCATTAATTTGTACTGCCTACCTTCAAACACAACCCATGAATTACAGCCCCTCGACAAAGCCGTATATCGATCAATTGCATATGTAGTCCAGTCACTTTAGACAAAAAAGGGGTAAATCTCGGAATCGGAGATAATAAGCTGGAAACTCGTATACAGCTTCATTTTGGCGTTCTAAAAGTTGTCTCAAAAGTCTCATATAATCTCGTGTCTGCGTCGTAAGTTATTCGAGGTCAAAGGTCACGAAAATCGGTTTTTTGCCATTATCTCTGTTTCTATGGCTCCAATCACTTCAAGACTTATTATGAAAATTGAAGATAATAAAATTTGGCGCAACTTTTGTCCCAACTTTTTTTTTTGTACGCTCAACCCTTTTCGAGATAGAGAGCGGAGAGCACCCAGCGCTCAGGCATATATACTGTTATACAAGGTCAACCGTGAATCTCGGTGAATAATACCTTGTATATAGTTACTAATTTCTTAAAATATTATTAATAATAAATAATTTGTATTATTTATTAATTAATACATTGTATTCTATATATATATATATATATATATATATATATATAACTATATATATATAAAATTACTGCAAAAACTTGCTAATTTTGACGAACTGGCTCAAGTTTTTCTACAAGAAAACTGCCCACAGCATACATATGAAATTAATCGAAAATTAATTCAATTATATTATACGAAATTATACGAAAATGGAGTACGCATCTTGCTAGCAGTATATAATGCTCCGAAATCTGAAAATAATATTGATCATCACAGATACATTCAATTCATTAAATCTACTAAACTTCATAAACCTGTCCAGTTATCTAATCTTCCACCAACAAGTGCAGCAGCTTATCAACACATCCCACCACCACTACAGCCTATCACAGTCCACTGTTGGACATAGGCCTCCACAAGTTCGCGCCCGACATTATGACGCGAACTCATGTGTTTTGCCCATAGTCACCACGCTGGGCAGGCGGGGTTGGTGACCGCAGGGCTGGCTTTGTCGCACCGAAGACGCTGCTGCCCGTCTTCGGCCTGTGTACTTCAAAGCCATCAGTTGGATGGTTATCCCGCCATCGGTCGGCTTTTTAAGTTCCAAGGTGGTAGTGGAACTGTGTTATCCCTTAGTCGCCTCTTACGACACCCACGGGAAGAGAGGGGGTGGCTACATTCTTCAGTGCCGTAACCACACAGCACTTATCAACACATAAATCGTGTTTATTACCAAATTCAAAAATGGTTAGGACATGATTTAGAACCTCATGAATGGGGCTGGGTACTCCAAGATGAGTTTCTGCAGCCAATAACTACACTATTACCACCAGCTCCAGATGAATTACTCAGTACAATATTTTATAATTGTAAGAATGGTTGTGGTTCACGCTGCGGATGCAGAAAATCGGGCTTGCAATGCACTTTAGCTTGTGGACAATGCAATGGGCAAGCTTGTCTCAATGCTGTTGTATTGCAAGACGATTCTGAGGAAGAAACTGCATTTGATCCAGAAATTTTAGAAGGTTTGGAGACAATTATACAGGTAAACAAAGATGATGAAGATGAAATTGAAAGTTTCAATTTCCCAGCAGATGATGATGAAGAAGAAGAAGAAAATTGATATTTTATTTTTAATTTCAATTGTAACGAAAGTACAGTTACTAAATAAAAATTAGCTTAAATTATATTTACTTGGCTTATTTCAATTTACCATCTCTCTATCTATCTATCAATCAATTTACTTCCATCTATTATCGAATAAAAGTAAATAAATTTATTATATATATATAAAAAAAATATTGAATACAATGTATTAATTAATAAATAATACAAATTATTTATTATTTACAATATTTTAAGGAATTAGTAACTATATACAAGGTATTATTCACCGAGATTACAATAGTTTATTAAACATTATACATATTTACAAGTCACAACTTAAGACACTAAATATTTACAGATAGTTTTGATACAAATCATGTCCGCGTGGAATTGTGCCAAGAATGCTGGCAGCATTTCCCCGTTGAATCGCTATGCCGATTCTCTGGGCAAAAAATGCACCAGCCCTCTTGTCACCAGTGGAGGCAATAAGGCGAGGAGTTATCTCATTTAAGAATTTTTTTGCACTGCTACTCCAAGGTCCAAGTGTTTCGACTGCAAACGGCACAAAGATGTAATTTGGAATTAGTGACGAATATTTGTGCCGTTTCGTCGTTTCAGCTTTTTCCGCCGCGGCACCCGCTTTTAAGGCTGTTTCCCTGACATGAGACGGAGCAAGTGTGTCAGGTTGCGTCCCACAAAAGCGCCCGTCCCCTTTCACCGAGATTCACGGTTGACCTTGTATAACAGTATATATGCCTGAGCGCTGGGTGCTCTCCGCTCTCTATCTCGAAAAGGGTTGAGCGTACAAAAAAAAAGTTGGAACAAAAGGTGTGCCAAATTTTATTATCTTTAATTTTCATAATAGGTCTTGAAGTGATTGGAGCCGTAGCAACGGAGATAATGGCAAAAAACCGATTTTCGTGACCTTTGACCTCGAATAACTTATGACGCAGACACGAGATTATATGAGACTTTTGAGACAACTTTTAGAACGTCAAAATGAAGCTGTATACGAGTTTCCAGCTTATTATCTCCGATTCCGAGGTGAAACCCTAAAGTGACTGGACTATATGCAATTGCAATGCATTATAACCTAACACTAATTGTACAAGTTAATAATTGGCACAATGAAAGAAAAAATGTTTTTTCTATTTATCTCGAAACTAAGTCTAATGGACGAAGATCTTTCTTTCCCCTTACCCTTCTCATTCGAGCACCACTGGGATGCTAAATTGTTATCATTTTTGGACCAAAACAAAAACAAAAAATCTCACTAAAGCACGCTTTAATATCATTTTTTCAAGCGTTTGGTCTAAAACACAGAGCGATATCACGAGTGACTTTAAAGCGACTGGCTTGTAACCCTTCAACCCACGGGCCATACCAGAAACAGCTTTTGCGCCTTCCATTTTAACGGAAGCTCCTGCACCAGATAGTGCACAAGAAAACGCACCAGCTCTCGAACATCCTCACGCACAACCTTCAAAATTCGGAGACAAAACACCGTCTATGATCTGTGATCAAGAAAATATACAACCTATTAATACTTAATAGTGATCAACAGAAGAGTCCAGAATCTGCGACTAGTTGAGGAGTGATATTTCAAAAGGGCTTATTTCCATATTTGCAAAAAAAAAAAACTATGAATGTCATCGTCACTGTCATGTTAAAAACTAGCCTTTAGTTTAAAATCCGATATCAAAAAGTACATATTTCCTAAGGAAATTTACAGACCTAAATACCGTGCAAAAGGACACAATTCCATTATAATTTTAAGTCATTATTAGAAGCTATATAGTTTTTAAGCAAAAAGACGCATTTCCTTTGAACCTCTGCATAAATCTTCATTACTTTAAAACAAAGGGTACATATTTCCACTTTTTTTTAAAGAGAATTCTTATGGCCCTAAAAATAATTTTACCGTATCGATCTGGAAACTTTTTCACGTTGTTTGTTGACAACATTACAGATAACATTTTTTTTAATTATTTTTTTTAACCTTTTTGAACTGTCATGTTGCCAATTTCAAAAAGTAATTTACAATTTCCAATTTTGTTGTTTCGAAGTTTCAAGTTCAACGGATTGTTTGATTTCGTGAAAATTAAAGAGTAAATTAGAAGATCTGAGCAAGGGCGGATCCAGCTTTGGCGCCAGGGGGGGGGGGGGGGTCACAGTCATGGTCAAGGCACCAGGGGGGGGGGGGGTCACAAAGTCGTGGTCAAGTAAAAAGAAGTTATAATTTAAATTTTATAATGATAGATACAGGTAAAAAGTAGGTATTTTATTAATCTATGTAGGTAATGTACTTAAAAATACCTATATTGTGACAAAACCTTGTTTAACAATTTTAATTAGTGGTCCACCTAGGTCCTGGACACAGCCCAGGGGGGGGGTCATGACCCCCCCCCGTGACCCCCCCCCCCCCTGGATCCACCAGTGGATCTGAGATGGTATAACAGGATTGTCAATGGTCAGGAGTCGGATGAAAGAGATGAGGAGCAGACTTATGATCATTACGATGATTGTGAT
This sequence comes from Melitaea athalia, assembly GCA_905220545.2. NCBI lineage: Eukaryota > Metazoa > Arthropoda > Insecta > Lepidoptera > Nymphalidae > Melitaea > Melitaea athalia. Next base: position 58,260 of record CAJNAG020000010.1, read on the forward strand.
TGTACTGAATATGATTTTGGTAATTTAAGAGTGTAATATTTTTAATAAACTAGTTTTTTATTCATACAAAATTGTCTTACTTATTTAATTTTTTTTTTCAAATAGTCTTATTTCCAGAAGACTTCATAACAAATGGGCTTATTTCCAGTTGTTTGAACCATAAGGGCATATTTCCAAACTCTTTTTTGCTGTAATAAATTATTGAAATTATTTAAAAATAACAATTTTATGTAATCAGAATACTGTTATTATGTACTTTAACAGAGGGGAGAGAAAAATTTAATAGTTTCCATAGTAAAGTTTAAACTGGTTTTTCTCCTTTACTGAAAATTAGTTTATGATGGAAATAAGCCCCTTTGAAATATCACTCCTCAGTTCACCATTAATTTTGACACCGATTCCAATACCCGATGTCTTGCTTGGAAATATTTCACCTGTTGATTGTCTTCATTTTGTTGATTGTCTTCTCCTATATGGAGAAGAGGCCTATGCCCAACAGTGGGATATTAGAGGCTGAATCGTGATTGTCTTCAACCAGCGACTCCAGAACAAACTAAGCAATCACCAGCTATAGCATCAACATCCACAGGTCAAGTATCAAGAGAATCAATCGTGCAACGCAGCTATTATCGCACAGTTTATGGAACGCGCTCTAGTTCAGATGAATCTGATGATTTATTCAGTCGGTGTAAAAAAAACGATCGCTATCAGTTGTTGAAAGTTGGAAGAAGACGATATCGATATGCGAATACTTAATTGTGCCTTAAACAAAATAGTTAAAGGAAAAAGAAAGACAGTAGAGCAGGAAATAATGACAATACAAAACGACTTGTCTACAGAACCTATCAAAACTTTATAATTATTGATATTGAAATATGTTATAGGGAAAGGGGGGGCAGAGTGTTACACGGGGTACAATGTTACAATGCACATATCTCCGTCCCTATCTTTTACTTTTATGATTTTGGTATACACGTTTGTCAAGCTCACAAGCAGCGATCTTTAAAAAATTGTTCTCGCCGCAGTTTGTACCGTGCTTAAAAAATTGCAAACAAAAAAGGTTTTTATTTGATAAAACGACGAAAAAATCATTTCAAAGTTTTTAATTTCTTTCCGGACGTATTGTATTTAGGTAAGTGATGTTAATTTTTATTTATGTAGGATTATTTATTTTGTGTAATAAAACGTAATTTCATTTAGCTTAAGATAAACAATTAATTAAAACTATGTTATAAATTTTGTGAAACGGAACAGAATAGGAAACGGCTTATGATTGGTCGAGAGCGGGGAAGGATATCATGGCGATTCGGTTCGGGGAAGCGTAGGCGTTTATAAGGTGTTCAAGTTGTTTTTTCGAAATAAAATAAGTTACAAAAACAAAGCATAGCTGTGTTATTTAAGACAGATTAACAAAATAATTATAGCGACACTAGCGCCGCTTACTTACTAATTAAATTATATATTTGTACTCTGTACTGTGTGTCTGTGACTGATGTGACAGTGTCTATGAAAGGATATAATAAATGTAGTCTTCGTCAAGCCACCACTGTGTTTCATTCTAAATTCTAATAGGTTATGGGCCCAGTCCCAGTGATAAAATTAATAATTCAGTCAGGTCAGTGATAGTTTTTGAATTATGTCTACCAATTACTTGGGGAATATACCGAAATTAAAAGGTCGCGAGAATTACGACGACTGGTGTTTCGCGGCAGAAAATGTGCTCGTGTTAGAGGGAATGGCGGACGCCATTAAGGCAGCTTTACCGTCGTCAGCTACTCCGACACAGAGAGCAGATGATTTAAAGGCGAAAGCAAAGCTAATACTCACAATTGACGCAACTCTCTACGTGCATATTAAACAAGCTACAACAACATATGACTTGTGGAAGACGTTGAAAAATATGTTTGACGATTCAGGATATTCACGAAGAATTAGTTTGCTGAGGAACCTGATTAATATACGCCTAGAAAACTGTGAGACCATGACTAGCTATGTCAGCCAGATCATAGAAACAGGTCAAAAACTTAAAGGCACCGGCTTCGAGATAAACGACCAGTGGATTGGGTCACTTATGTTAGCTGGATTGCCAGAGAAATATGGACCAATGATTATGGCGATCGAGCATTCAGGGATAAACATCAGTGCGGACTCCATAAAAACTAAGTTATTAGACATGAGTGCAGATTTTGAGGTTAAGTCGGAAGGTGCATTTGCCGCAAAAAGTTATCCTAAGCGTAATGTTGGCACTACTGTCAAATACGGAAATGTCAGAGAGAACAGAACGCTAGCGCCACAACCCGGCAGTTGTACAAGTAACAGTGAAAACAACATGGCGCAGAGAAGGAAACTAATTCGTTGTTATAAATGTAAGCAGATTGGACATTTTAAAAATCAGTGTCCGGCTACAGAAAAAACGAAGTCAAATGCATTTAGTGCAGTTTTTCTGACAAAAGAATTTAATCAGTCAGATTGGTACTTAGATTCCGGCGCAAGTACGCACATTGTTTCTAACGTGAATTTACTATCAAACGTTTGTTATCAACCCAAGACTAAAGAAATAATCGTTGCAAATCAAACCGCAGTGCAAGTTTTGTGCTCCGGAGACATGCAGATCACTACATGTGTTGGTAATAAAGAGATTACGATAGATGTAAAAAACGTTTTGTGCGTACCTAACCTCACCACAAACCTATTATCGGTGAGTAGGATAATTGCGAGTGGCAATAGAGTAATGTTTAATCAACATGGATGCTTAATTTACAATTCACAAAACGATTGTATTGGCGAGGCTCACTTAGAAAATGGTGTATACCGATTAAGAGTTGTGAAGTCTGAACAACATTTAGCAGCAGCAGTAAAAACTTCAAATATTACTTGGCATAGGCGGTTAGGCCATATCAACGCCAGTGATTTAAGAAAATTAAAAAATGGAGCAGCTGAAGGTATCAATGTTGACGATAAATGTGATACTGGAATGTCCAGTTGCGTAGTCTGCTGTGAAGGCAAACAAACAAGACTTCCGTTTCCAACAAGCACCAGCAGAAGTCAGGAGGTCCTAGAATTGATCCACACAGATTTATGTGGGCCAATGGAAAATGTATCCCTGGGTAAAGCAAGATATTACCTGTTATTTGTGGACGACTTCAGTAAAATGTGCACAGTATATTTTCTGCGATCTAAGGATGAAATATTTATGTATTTCAAACAATATAAAGAATATGTTGAAAACCAGCAGTCAAAGAAAATAAAAATATTAAGATCAGACAACGGAACAGAATTTTGTTCAGCGAAGATGACTAACTATCTAAGTATCTGGCCACGGGACATTCGCCGAGGCGAATATCCGTGCGGTGCGAATGGCGAAGCGTTTAGCGACTGAAACAAACGCATAGTAATGTACGTAGCAAGCCACGCGCAACGGCGACCGGCGAAGCGACCGGCGAAATGTACCGGGCGAATCGCGCGGGCGACTTGCGGCGCGACGGGCGAACAAAACAAAGGCATGAATCAGTACGGCGCACGCCACGGAGTCGAGCGATATTCGCGGCGAAAGTGTCGCTGAGTGGCGCACTTCCTTACTAGTCGCGGCGGCGAATTTGACTACCTGCGTGGCCTGCAAATCTTGCCGCGCGAATGGTCGCCTCGCCCGCCGCGCCGCCGTTCGCACCGCCGTTCCCCGTGGCCAGGCGGTAAAGCAATGTGGAATACTTCATCAGAAAACAATTAGTTATACACCAGAACAAAATGGACTATGTGAGAGAAACAATAGATCCATAGTCGAGAAGGCACGCTGTCTTCTCTATGATGCTCAATTTGAAAAATTCCTTTGGGCGGAGGCTGTAAACACAGCTGTATATATTATGAACCGATCACCAGCAGCCAGCTTAGACCAGAAGACTACTCCTTATGAAATGTGGACGGGCAAGAAGCCAGATATAAGTCATCTAAGGATTTTCGGCAGCCCAGCAATGGTCCATATACCAAAAGAGAAAAGAAGGAAATGGGATAAAAAAGCGAAGAAAATGTACCTAGTTGGATATTCAGAGAATGTCAAGGGCTATCGCTTATATGATCCGAAGTCACGAAGTGTCATTGTTGCCAGAGATGTTGTTATAATGGAGAAAATAGATGACAACCCGACAACATCTATTTTGATCGAAGAGCAGAGCCAACCTGATGAGTCAGCCGACAAAGATTCTGTGAATAGTTCAGATAATGAAAATCAGAAAGATAAGACATATATCCCTGATATTTCATCGAGCGAATCAGATGACAGTTTCGTTGACACATTGTCAATGTCACCAGAAGCAAAGAATATTGCCTCTAGGCAGTGCGACGTCAATCTACCAGAGAAACGTGTTAGGCGCAAACCAGATTACTATCATAATAAGGTGAACATGTGTGTAGATATGTCAGGTGGGCAGATTTCTCTCGATGAAGCAATGAGTGGATCTGAAAAAGATCAGTGGCAGTGTGCAATGACTGACGAACTTAAATCTTTTCGTGACAGTGACTCTTGTGAAGTAGTGGATAGGCCGCAAGATGGTACGGTTGTGAAAAACAAATGGGTTTTTAAAAAGAAATATAACAGTGACGGTGAAGTGCGATATAGGGCCAGACTAGTGGCAAAAGGATTTACACAACAAAAAGGTATTGACTTTAATGAAACTTTTTCTCCAGTTTTGAGATATTCTACCTTGAGACTAATGTTAGCTATCAGTGTTGAACTAGGTTTAAAAATCAATCATTTAGATGTACCTACTGCATTTATCAATGGTCTCCTTCATGAGACAGTATATATGGAAATACCAGATTGTTCAGATATTGAAAATTGTAGTAATAAAGTTCTTAAATTAAAAAAAATGCATTTATGGCCTTAAGCAATCGGCTAGAGCATGGTATACTCAAGTAGAAGAATGTTTGTTAAAGCTAAAGTTTCAAAAATCATTATACGAACCATGTCTCTTCATAAAGAATGATAAAAATACAAAAATCTATGTAGCACTGTTTGTAGATGATTTTTTTGTTTTTTATAACTGTCAGAATATGTATAAAGAGATGTTAAATGTATTAGTAACAAATTTCAGAATAAAGGACTTAGGTCAAATTAAACAATATCTTGGAATGCGTGTTAATGTTAATAATGATAGTATTACAGTTGATCAACAGCAATTCATTGAGACTATCTTAATAAAATTTAACATGTTGAATTGTTCACAACAGATACACCTATGGAAATTAATTTAAAAGTAGAAAAAGATGTAAACAATAAATTTGAGAAAAATTATCCATATCAACAATTGATTGGAAGTTTGATGTACTTGTCTGTGCTCACAAGGCCAGATATTTCCTATAGTGTAAGTTTTTTGAGTCAGTATAATAATTGTTTTAATAAAATTCATTGGAAACATTTGAAACGTTTATTAAGATACTTGAAAAAAACAAAAAATTATGGTTTATTATAAAGGAAGACAGAATGTAATTTATATGGATACGTTGATGCTGATTGGGCCTCTTGTGTGATGGATAGACGGTCATATACTGGGTTTTGTTTCATTTTGGCAGGATCAGTCATTTCTTATGAAGCAAAAAAGCAGAAAACAGTAGCGTTGTCCAGTACTGAAGCCGAATATATGGCCCTATCTGAATCTTGCAAGGAGGCAATATATCTAACTAATATATTAAGTGAAATAAATGTATTGTGTGAGAATGTGCCAATATGTTTGTTTAGTGACAACCAGAGTTCTATTAAGTTAGCAACAAATCCAATGTTTCATAATAAGCGAACCAAACATATTGACACAAGGCATCACTTTGTTAGAGCGTGTATATCTGAAAAAAAGATAGAAATTAAATATGTATCAACTTTGGAAATGCCAGCAGACATATTTACAAAAAGTTTAAGTGCAACTAAACATTATAAGTTTTTAAAAATGCTTGGTATGGTAGTTTAATAATTATTTCAAAAATTGATAAATAAGTTAGAATTATATCTGTATTTGATTATTTTGTTAGGTCAGGGTCAGGGTGTTATTTAAGACAGATTAACAAAATAATTATAGCGACACTAGCGCCGCTTACTTACTAATTAAATTATATATTTGTACTCTGTACTGTGTGTCTGTGACTGATGTGACAGTGTCTATGAAAGGATATAATAAATGTAGTCTTCGTCAAGCCACCACTGTGTTTCATTCTAAATTCTAATATTGCTTTGCTCTTTCTAATATTGCTTTTTGTTTCGACTGAACACATAGCAGATTATTTTCAACACGTTGTAATTGTTAGATGTCAAATAAAATATGCTATGTAGCAGTGTGTCACATAGCAGATTTTATTTGACAAAAATTTAGCTGCGGCACATAGCATATTTTAAAAAGCAGTCGTAGATCGTCGTACACTACTCATAGATACATAACAGTTTTTTTATATGGTAGATAGGGCTGTGAACTATACGAAAAAGTCAAAAAGTAAAAATCACAAAAAGTGCACATAGCAGGTTTTGGTTTGACAACGACGTAATGTTACTATCAAAAGGTGGATGAACAGGAAATAACAACTAAAGAATGATTAATTCCAAATAATTTGAAACCCTTCAAGGGCACTCTGTCCGTGTATCAGGTCCTAAGGATAGAACTGTTCCAACGACAGTTCTTAGCTCAGCTGCTTTGATTGTAACGCTGATAAGAAATGTATCGATGAATATGATTTAGGATGTCTACCAAATTATAGCAATGGAAACATTGAAAACGTTGATCCTAATTATGTTGCTCCACTGTCTAATTTAGTAATAGTAAATCGAAACCAAGGTAGCCGTATGCAAAATCCAAATAAACAAATAGTTGTCCTCTCTGACATTGAAATAGGAGTAACCAACTCTTTTTATATTTGTCTACAAGTTCATCAAGATCGCCGCATTGAGTGGGGAATTAAATGCATAGATTGTCACGTCGATAGTGCTCTTGATTCTAATATATATTTTTAAATGTCTTGTGTTTAGTTGTGTTGTTGTGTTAGTTGTTTTCAGAAATACTGTATAACGTTCCTTTAATAAAGACTATGATTACCAAATAGATAGTAATATAATTATTGTAAAAGTGAAAAGAAAACCATTGAAATTGGAAAAATCAGTATTTTTGTGTTTGTTCTAATTTAAAAAATTCTGGCATAAAATAATTGTTCTGCCAAAAGGCTTATTTTTTTTTTTTTTGATAAAATCGTCAAAAATATGTTCCGGACTAAGATTCATCCACCTAGTGATTGGTAGATAGCAATACATAATATGAAAAAATGTATAACTGAAGAACAATTGTATATCATCAAGCAACTGCTAAGTACAGCTTCTTCCGCTGGGGTTGAAAGAATATTTTCAGCATTTAATTTGGTGCACAGCAAAATACGGAATAGATTAGGCACCGAGAAGGCAGCCGAATTAGTCTTCCTTCCGAAAAAACTAAATTCAAACAAATAAGTGACTGCGACTGCGGTGAAACCCAAATGGTTTTATGTTCATTTATTAATGTTGCCTTTTTTATTTTAATTGTTGTTTTTTGTTAAACATTACAAAAACGACGTGTTTTTTAAACTACCTTTAGAAGAATATATGTTTGTTGATTTTCGTCAGTCATTTTTTTATAAATTTATTTCAATATTTTTTGTTAAATAGGCAAATAAATATGCTACTTAGTTTTGTAATAAAAGAATGACTTAATAAAAGAACTAATCTTTTGATTTAACAAAAAATATGTTGTTTTGTTTAAACAAATAACTTACTTTCATACTGAAAACGATCAGATAAAATTATAAAAACCAAAAAAAAAATCTGATTAAAATCAAAATACTCTGATCGTTTTGATTTTATTATAAAAATCATGATTTTTATCAACCCTGGTAAATGGACGAGGCAATGCTAAACATATGAGCATTATTTACAGTATGATAGCTTATAATAAGCAGGTGATTTCAGTGACGTAATTTTTGTTTTGGATGCTCTGTTAATTAAAAAGGGTCGTGTAAGAGGAGTGTTGAAAAGACACAAAGATACAGGTTTGATGGCTATCGAAAGACATGGTGAAGATAGAAACTCGGCCAAAAATATTAGATTGAGAGAAGTAATTACTTCATTTCAAGGGTGTTGAATCACACTACTGGCAATCTAAAAGTAAGCGTAACTAACTGAAATCAGAGTTAGGCATTACATCAATGTTTAAAATGTTTATTAAAAAAAATATAAAATTTAATATGTTTTAGTCATCCAAGAAGTGATATGTGATCCGATCCGCATGCATAGAATTGAAGGAAAAGATAAAAATTGAGAAGGACGATTCAAAGGCCCAAATCCAAATTGAACTTGAAAGTTCAAGAAAAAAGAAGCCAATCATTTTTCAACTTTTTAGCAAACACTAAACCCAAAGTAAAAATATTATCTTTTGATTGTGCTAAAAACCAACCATTACCAAAAGTACCAGTACAAAGTAGTAGTAGTAAGTGTATAACTTTACAATAGTTATAGGTCATTCCCATGCAAATCTGACTCCATATCCAGATGTTTATGCAAAGGGGTCAAACGAGTCATCTACTATAGTCGGTGAACTCACGTCTACATTAGAGACACTAAGTTTAGAATAATTAGTTTTGTCGATGTAAGTTGCAGTTGTTTAAGTACCAAGTATCGATTAGGGGAAGATTGGCACCATTCGTACACGGGGAACCTTCATACAGTCACTACAACCGCCTGTTAGAACGATGTATTTATTTAGCTTTGCGTGTGTAAGTAGGCTCGAGCGGCCGTCAGTTGTCAACGAAGTTAGCCACCAGTGCGGCCATTGCGAGTAATGCGAGAGGACGTAATGAGTTTTTGCATGCTCAGAGTAAATATTTTGTCGATGTTTTCGGGTGTTTCGTGGTTATGTGAAGTTATAAATTCTATTGGTTTATTGCTATTTGGTAAGTAACTACGATCACGATAATAATAATGTATCTTTTTTGCTGTTTTTTATAAATGTTTAGTGGGTAGGTTAAAATCTTTCATTTTTTACCTTTGGGGCAGATTCGTACGCCTACTTGATGGGCACATTCGTACGCGTACGAATGTGCCCTCTAACTGTTTTACGTGTATCCCCATGTATAAGTTTTTTTATTTATTTCAGAAATAGTTACAGAAAACTCCTCCTCGAGTACTTGCAGCTTGGTATCAGACTTCTGAGTTGCAAGAAAAACCATGTCCTATTACACCAGCAATGATTCGGCCCTATCCTACAACTGATAAAAAGAAAAAAACAACAAAAGAAAGGCAACCAGGAAAGACCAGAATATACACCGATACGCCGGAAAAAAATAGGTTGGAAGATTTGCAGAATGCCAAACAATTAAAGATAAATAGAACAAAATAGAACAAGGAAGAAAAGCAAAAGCGAGAGAGTTGAAGCGCACTTTGAAACTTGTCACACAATCAAAGCCAAAAAAATCGAAAAAGAAAGAAAGCAGTGATTCGGAATCTGAAAATTCTGGCATTAGTTTACAGGAAAGTTCGACATCAGTAGTGGATTATTCTGATGACAATGAAGATCAGTATGTCGATGCTACCGTGAGGCCCGAAAAAATTAACGACAACAGTTTTGTCTTAATCAAATTTGCAACAAAAAAAAAAAACGATTGTCTACTACGTACGCTAAAGTTATAAGCCATTATTCTCAAATGGAATTTAGGGTCTCGTATTTAAAAAAAAACCAGGAAAATCCTACTCTTTGTATTTCGTGCGTTGCATTTCTGATGTCACATTGGTTCTTCCTAATCCAAAATCTCCAGGAACATCTACGGCTAGGATATCTAACATATTCACATATTTTCCTGTTGATTTAACACAATATTATGTGCAATAATTAATTATTAAGACTTAGTTTATCTTTTATTTATGTCTGATATGCCAAATAATATTGATCTCTTATTGACTGATGCGTATGAAATATAAGTGTAGTCTGCAGTATTTTGTTTTTTTTTTCTACTTATAGGTATTGATTTATTTTTCTAAGAAATGAATATGTTTTGTTGATAAAAAGTTTTGTCATTTAGTTTATTACATCGTTGCTATTTTTAATACCTACTAATATTAGTTTTGATACTTATTTTGCTATTTTATTTAACCTGTACCTACCTACTAACCTACCGTCCGAATGTTCCCCTACCTACTCGTATGTACGAATGTACCCCTATAGTGGGGTAGATTCGGACATATGACATCTTTTTTTAAAATGCATTTTATTCATCTATTTTAAGAAAGAATGATTTTCCATACATTTTTATTAGGAAGCTGAATGTATGTAATTTATTATAATAATAAATTAAGCAATTTATCTTTGATACGTGATTTTTAAAAAAACAAAGATTAAAAAGTGTACGAATGGTGCCAATCTTCCCCTATTAACAAAAATAAAATTGGAATAACAAAAACACGATCATTATAAGCCAGTGGATATATCTTTTATATAAAAACAAACGAATTATCTAGTCCACTGTATCTCTGCATACAAAACAATATATAAAGGACCTTGAATAAGTTCTCGCTGTTTCTTTAACGATAGCAGTAGCAGTACCCCGTTCGTAGAATTTTGAATTTCGAACACATGCAAGGCAGTAGTGTATCTAACCTTAAATTTGAGTGTATGGTAGTTCACTTTGGTGTAAACAAAGTTATATTTTCTTGGATCTGAAAATGTCTACTTTTGTGCCTAATAAAGTGTATTTGCGGGGAATTTTATTACACTACTTTATTCAAAAGAAATCTGCAGCTGAAGCACATAGAATTCTTGTTGAGACTTATGGTGACAATGCTTTGTCGAATACGACATGCAGAGACTGGTTTCGACGCTTCAAAAATAATGATTTTGAAATTGAGGATAAAGATCGTTCTGGCGCACCGAAAAAATTTGAAGACGAAAAGTTGGAGGAATTACTCGATCAAGACCGATATCAGACGCTAGCAGAACTTGGAAAAAAATTACAAGTAGATGAATCAACTGTTTCAAAGCGTTTAAAAGTTTTAGGAATGATCCAGAAGCAAGGACATTGGGTACCGTATCAATTGAAGCCGAGAGACGTCGGACGGCGTTTTCTTACGTGTAAACTACTGCTTTAACGGCAGAAAAGAAAAGGTTTTTTGCACCGCATCGTGACTGGCGATGAAAAATGGATACACTACGATAATCCAAAGCGTAAAAAATCGTGGGGTAAGCCTGGCCATGCATCAACACCGTCTGCAAAACCAAATATCCATGGTTCGAAGCTTCTTCTCTGTATTTGGTGGGATCAGCAGGGTGTAATTTATTATGAGCTGCTCAAACCGAATGAGACTATCACGGGGGACCGCTACCAACTTAAATTGTTGCGTTTAAGTCAAGCCTTAAAAGAAAAACGACCGCTATACGAGCAGAGACACGACAAAGTGATTTTGTTACATGACAATGCTCGGCCTCATGTTGCTAAACCAGTGAAAACCTACCTGGAAACGCTTCAATGGGAAGTTTTACCCCACCCGCCGTATTCACCTGACATAGCCCCTTCTGATTTTCATCTACTCCGTTCGATGGCACATGGCCTAGCTGACCAGCGCTTTCATTCTTATGAAGCTAAAAAATTTATCGATTCTTGGGATAGCCTCAAAAGACGTCGTTTTTCCGACGCGGAATTCATATACTGCCAGAAAGATGGGAGAAAGTGGTCGCTAGTGATGGACAATACTTTGAATGAAATGTTTTTGTTCCTTATAATTTAAATAAAACTTTAATTTTGTAAAAAAAAAACAGCGAGAACTTATTCAAGGTCCTAATAGATTTGACTGGTGTGGAGATCCTCAGACTAATAATGGCTAACGGATACTCAGCACAAAATAAAAAGTCCAACTTTTACTTTATTCAATGTGTGGATTCTTCGCGCGTCGATTTAATGCACTTTTGTCAATTTTAGTGTAGTTTTAATATTATACTAACACTTTTTTGTGGACAAAAATAAACATCAATGTTTGCAGTCTGAAAACCGGATTTAATAAAAATTTGAAAGGATTGGAAGAAAGTAAGCCAAAACAAATCCATGAGAACCCAGGCTTTACATTTAAAAAAATATCTTGCAAGAGTTTCATATTCATAAGAATGAAAGGAGATCCTCGAAGAGTTAAATGAAACCTGACACTTTACAAAGGTTATGTTGTCTGGTGAAGCGATAAACTGGATGATCAACACTATGTTATTTCGATATCTAAGCGAGAGAAAGTAGTTAGCCTGTGAGAGAAAAGAGTTCAATATACTACAATGAAGTTATTTGGCCACTATTCCCATAATTTGCCTGTTGCGAACTAGAGCATTCGCCGTTATTACCGAAAATGATATTTATTTATTTTATTCTTAATGTACACCGATATACAGACACATATAAAGAAAGATACAATACAATATGTACAAAGGCGATCTTATCGCTATAAAGAGCGATTTCTTCCAGATAACCTTTGGGCACAGGACACGATACAGTAGCAGCGGTTAGAAGTGTGCACATATTAAGGAGGAACAAAATCAATAATAAATAACATAAACTTAAAATACATACATGTAAACAAGTAAATATTTTAAAATAGAATATATAATACACATATACCTACATACATACATATATATATATATATATATATATATATATATATATATATATATATATATATATATATATATATATATATATATATATATATTATATATATATATATATATATATTTATGTGTTATGACTAGTGCTGGGACACGTTTTTTATTCAATATTTGATTTGAGGACATCTGTATGTTATCAGGTCAGGTTCCAATATATTTATGTATCTAATGAATCTATGGAGGACATTCAAAAATTGTATATAAAATAATACCAATAAAACAATATAGATGGCAGTACTTGTATTATTTCAACATTTATTTACAAAATTGCACACTTCATGGTTATCATTGAATGTCCCAGAACAACCAAGCGTTATCAATATTATTATTATTATTATAAATACAAGCTTTTATTTAGTTTTTCTGATCACTAGATTGAGCTGAAATTTTGCATACATGTGTAAATCGCGTGACGACGCAATATTATGGTGACATGGTGCTGATCTGATGATGGAGCTGGAAGGTGGTCATAGGAAATCTGTAATGAAACTACATAACCTCATCGAGTTTGGACTCGTTTGATTCGTCTTGACGAGTACTTTGGTACTAGATGGTAACCAGGGTCTGATGATGGAGCTGGAAGATGGTCACTGGAACTCAGTAATTAAACGTCATAACCCAATCGAGTATGGGCTCGTTTGATTTGTCTTGACAAGTACTTTGGTGCTAGATGGTAACCAGGGTCTGATGATGGATCTGGAAGAAGGTCATCGGAACTCAGTAATTAAACGTCATAACCCAATCGAGTATGGGCTCGCTTGATTCGTCTTGACGAGTACTTTGGTGCTAGATGGTAACCAGGGTCTGGTGATGGAGCTGGAAGATGGTCATCGGAACTCAGTAATTAAACGTCATAACCCAATCGAGTATGGGCTCGTTTGATTCGTCTTGACGAGTACTTTGGTGCTAGATGGTAACCAGGGTCTGATGATGGAGCTGGAAGATGGTCATCGGAACTCAGTAATTAAACGGCATAACCCAATCGAGTATGGGCTCGTTTGATTCGTCTTGACGAGTACTTTGGTGCTAGATGGTAACCAGGGTCTGATGATGGAGCTGGAAGAAGGTCATTGGAACTCAGTAATTAAACGGCATAACCCAATCGAGTGTGGGCTCGTTTGATTCTTCTTGACGAGTACTTTGGTGCTAGATGGTAACCAGGGTCTGATGATGGAGCTGGAAGATGGTCATCGGAACTCAGTAATTAAACGTCATAACCCAATCGAGTATGGGCTCGTTTGATTCGTCTTAACGAGTACTTTGGTGTTAGATGGTAACCAGGGTCTGATGATGGAGCTGGAAGATGGTCATCGGAACTCAGTAATTAAACGTCATAACCCAATCGAGTATGGGCTCGTTTGATTCGTCTTAACGAGTACTTTGGTGTTAGATGGTAACCAGGGTCTGATGATGGAGCTGGAAGAAGGTCATCGGAACTCAGTAATTAAACGTCATAACCCAATCGAGTATGGGCTCGTTTGATTCGTCTTGACAAGTACTTTGGTGCTAGATGGTAACCAGGGTCTGATGATGGAGCTGGAAGATGGTCATCGGAACTCAGTAATTAAACGTCATAACCCAATCGAGTATGGGCTCGTTTGATTCGTCTTGACGAGTACTTTGGTGCTAGATGGTAACCAGGGTCTGATGATGGAGCTGGAAGAAGGTCATTGGAACTCAATAATTAAACGACATAACCCAATCGAGTATGGGCTCGTTTGATTCGTCTTTACAAGTACTTTGGTGCTAGATGGTAACCAGGGTCTGATGATGGAGCTGGAAGATGGTCATCGGAACTCAGTAATTAAACGTCATAACCCAATCGAGTATGGGCTCGTTTGATTCGTCTTGACGAGTACTTTGGTGCTAGATGGTAACCAGGGTCTGATGATGGAGCTGGAAGATGGTCATCGGAACTCAGTAATTAAACGTCATAACCCAATCGAGTATGGGCTCGTTTGATTCGTCTTAACGAGTACTTTGGTGCTAGATGGTAACCAGGGTCTGATGATGGTAGCTGGAAGAAGGTCATTGGAACTCAATAATTAAACGACATAACCCATTCGAGTATGGGCTCGTTTGATTCGTCTTTACAAGTACTTTGGTGCTAGATGGTAACGAGGGTCTGATGATGGAGCTGGAAGATGGTCATCGGAACTCAGTAACTAAACGTCATAACCCAATCGAGTATGGGCTCGTTTGATTCGTCTTGACGAGTACTTTGGTGCTAGATGTTAACCGGGGTCTGATGATGGAGCTGGAAGAAGGTCATTGGAACTCAGTAATTAAACGGCATAACCCAATCGAGTGTGGGCTCGTTTGATTCGTCTTGACGAGTACTTTGGTGCTAGATGGTAACCAGGGTCTGATGATGGAGCTGGAAGATGGTCATCGGAACTCAGTAATTAAACGTCATAACCCAATCGAGTATGGGCTCGTTTGATTCGTCTTGACGAGTACTTTGGTGCTAGATGGTAACCAGGGTCTGATGATGGAGCTGGAAGATGGTCATCGGAACTTAGTAATTAAACGTCATAACATAATCGAGTATGGGCTTGTTTGATTCGTCTTGATGAGTACCTTGGTGATAGATGGTAACCAGGGTCTGATGATGGAGCTGGAAGATGGTCATAGGAACTCTGTAGTGAAGCGACGCAACCCCATTGAGTTTTGGCTCGTATGATTTGTCTTTACGAGTACTTTGGTGCTAGATCGTAACCAGAGTCTGATGATGGAGCTGGAACATGGTCATCGGAACTCAGTAATTAAACGTCATAACCCAATCGAGTATGGGCTCGTTTGATTCGTCTTGACGAGTACTTTGGTGCTAGATGGTAATCAACGTCTGATCCGATGATGGAGCTGGGAGGTGGTTATAGGAACTCAGTAAAGAAGCTTCACAGGGGGAATACGTCATTTTTTCGAATTATAATTACGAAACAAATGTAAAAATTTCAAATAAAATTCATTAACTCAGCTATTTTCCAATAAATTTTCATGCGGTTTTCTCTTAAAATATTCCCGTGACTTGGAAAATCCTGATATTTATCACTAAATAAGTAAATATAATAAACGTTAGTGCTTCAAGAACTAAGTGATCGGGTTTTTTATAGACATTGTAACATAACCTCACTTTTACAAAACATCTAATAACTCCGCTCTCAGATAGCCAAAATGTACAGAATTTTTAGTGAGATATCAATAAGCCTAAATACATTAATTGATACCATTTTTATTTCATTACATTTTGATCCAAGAATGTATGAAATGTATCCGTTTCCTTTAAAAATTCCTTTCCTTAAAATATTGTTATTATTATTTGTCATTGCGTCTATTCGTTATAAGTATTATTAAAGTTCGCAGAAAAGTGGACATAAGGTGCCAATCAAACTACTAATGCGACGTTTCGACAGTTTATTTGATCATCATCAGGCATCTACAAAAGTTAGACACGTGTTAGACATAGCCAGTAGATCGCTGCATCAGCATACTTGCCTATTGCTCACGGCACCTACGACCTGCATAGGCTCCACGTTTTACAAGCTCAGCAACTACAAGCAGCATTGACGTCAATCATTGGCGTCAATCGAAGATTTCCTTTGAAGCCTGAAATGTGGAAGCGACACTCTTTGATCCCACATCGACTAAAGCAGTCATAAGTTATAAGATGTAGTTTTAAGATTACTATTTTATTAACTCTTGGTACGAGCATCGACCAATTGTCATTACTTTAGTTTAGTTATAAGAAGTAGTATAAGATAATATTGTATTAATACCGAATTAATACATAAATATTAATTATGTGGTTTCTTTTCAACCTCCTGACTACCGCAAACGTAACTCACGCTGCATGCAATCAATAATGTATATATAAAACAACAACCTTCACACGCAGTAGGTATTTAATTGACATCTTTATATTATTAAAAATCGCTAGTATGTAAGATCCTATAGCTAACGCATTATATATTGTTGTTTTTAATTTAATTTTAAATAACTGCAAACTATGAATTTTGAAAAATTGATACTATAACATTTAAATTTATCTAGGTAACAATATGTACAATTTGTGTTATTATATTTTTTATATACATTTTCAGGACATCAGATTTTTAAATTTGACTCTGTTCTTCATCTAAAACATCAATTACATACACGTAAAGTTGTTGATTGACAATGTATTGGTCTAAGATCCGGGATAAAAAAAAATATTCCCTCATCTGTTAATTAACAGATGAGAGAATATTGACGGTTTTAGCTTACTACATGTACTTAATTAACATGAGAGAGAAAAGATTTTGGTAGTAATAAATAAATAAAACAATAGATTTTAATACCCTAGTTTTTTTAATAAACAAAAAACAATGTTACGTAACGCGCTGTTCGAAACGCCCCTCCCTCCCCTGTAACGCATCGTAACGTTTAACAAGACCCCTCTCCCCCCAAATTAGCGTTACGTAATACTTGAACGCCCCCTTAGCCTTTGGGTACGGAACCCTAAAAATGATGTTCTGCATGGGGTGACATAACGTTTTCTGATTGGTGTTCACTGTCATGTGAAATTATATTTTCTTAACTCGTTTTGTGAAAATATCAACAATCTTATATCATAATTAATTTTTAGTCACTAATCCATCCATGGCTATTATCGTTAAAGGTTGCATGCAATGTACCTATATAATGATATTTTTCTTATCAGGTTTAAATTATTATGTTTATATTTTTAGTTCTTTTTATTAACAAGAACATAATGAAAGCTTGTTTTTTATCCTTTACTGTTTACGAGAAATAATGGCTTATTTATGAAACGATTTTAAGCAATAAAGAATTATTCGTTATCCAATTAAGTACCTTAAATACATTGTGCATTTAATATACATCAATATGGTCCTTTACAGTATGTAATTTAAATCAATGTTTTCAAAGATATCATAGATTTAAAATGCAGGAACATAGCGGTCGCAGTGGTACCGGTTGGCGTGGCTGGCGGCGCGGTGGCCGGCGGCGTGTGCCACTGTGGTCTGTGCCTATATAAATGTCGCGTCAAAGGCCGCGCTTCGCCCTACCCTATTCAATTGATTTAAGCTATGTATTCATTAAGCAACATTTGCAAATTTTGATTTTCGTTAAGTGTGTGTATCACCTTATGGCGAAATAAATGTTTTCATTTCATTTCATTTCAAAGAAGCTTGTAACACTTGACGCTCAACATGTTTGGCAACGTCGCACAACAGCGAAGCGACCTTGCTAGTTGACCTTGTTAGTCTTATTGTTTGTTTACAAAAATTTTAAATAATAAAAATAATTTAAAATTAATAGTTGTTCTATCAGGCATTCTTCCTCTTTCACACACAGGGTGGGTTCCCCCTTTTACTTTTAGGCCTAACTCTGGCTACCTTTATACACGGGGTAATAAAACAATAGTGGATACTTTTTTTTATAGTTTACAGGGTTGGTTCTTGTTTTTTGTATAGGTACATTGTTAATCTAACTAATGGTTTGTACATTCACAACTTATCTATACAAAATTTAGTCGACATTTTTATTCTTACAACTTAAGACTAAATGGTTACGAATTACAAAATTATTTTAACACTTTTATATTATTCACAGTGAAAATGTATACTAATAAATTAATAATATAGGTACAAAGAAACAGCTATTTACATGAATAACAATATTAAGCCTATTAGTTAATTATGTTCTATCATAGAAACTATAGCTTAATGGCAAATAAAATATGATATACCTAATTATATGCTTTTGATTCGATTTTTGTCAAATATCTCGAGAAAAGAGCATCAATAGTAGTATGGTCTCTCGTAAGTCGTAGTAAATTGAAGATTCATCGTAAAAAGGATAGCGATAATTTTTGCTGCGGCAATCGGATTGTGACTTGAAATTTCTGTCATAATGTTTACTCTGGATACGCTACGCCCAACGATTTTATATTTTGTCTGATCAATACCCCAGATTGATGAGAAGATTGGTGCGATCTGGTAGCTAGGGATTACCGAATTATTATTTAGCTTTTAGTGCATACACTAACTACATCATTTTTATTGTAATAAAACCGTTTAAGATAAAAAAATAGTTTATTTTTTTATTATATAGATATAGAAGATTATGTGAATTCGAATTGTCTAAAATCTAATCCTACGCAGGCGAAGTTGCGGGTACCAGCTAGTTCCACCATACATTGATACACTAGCGGCCGCACTCAGAGACGTTCAAATTAGTCCTTATGGATACTTAAGTAATTGACATTAAGGCCCGTATTTATAAATCGCTCTCAGATACGATCTCAAGAGCGATCTTAGCTGATAGGCTCTCAGGATGTAATCACGATCTCAAGATCACTACTATTTAATAAATCGTCGTCAAGACAGTGTTGTCAACTTTATTTTTCAGAAGATCATACCATATACTAGAAAAGATCATATTATGCCTAGTTGCCTACATTTCAAGGAAAAAAATCGTACGTAATGAAATTTCAATAAAATAACGTAAATATTTTTAAAACGGAATATCATTATAATTTAAGGCTCGTCTTTAGATTACGGGCTGTCGATTTATGGGGTTTTGTGGGGTGGAAAGGGGAGAGAGGGAGCGGGCTACCCCTTGTTACCATTCCCACCCCGCGAAACTCCATGGTTATGGAGATATACATGGTTAAAGTTTTGAGGTTAGAATAACGCTATTAAGCTATTACACTACTTTGTGGGAGAACCAGGGGCTAGGCACCTCCCCTCCTCGCCCCCCCACCCTAGAACCACATAAACTGACAGCCCGTAATCTAAAGACTAACCTAAATTTAAATCAATATTTATCACTATAGCCTCGCGCGCAACTTCGCCGCGTGGATTATGATCAATTTGTCATACATAGTTTATGTGAAACTTTAACCGCTTACTTAGCGGAAGCTCTCAAAAGAAAAGAAAAAAACCCAATTTTTATTTTATTTTATTTTAATTATACGCCAACAAGGTAGACACCAACAAATTCACAACAATCAACAGCACAGGGTACAAACAATTAAGTGTTACCTCAATTATAGGCACATACAGCTTACTTAAGAGTGTTTCATTACAAAAACACGTAAAATTGATACATTTAGAATTAAATCAATGAAAATTAAATTATTACAATAAATTTAAAAACAAATTTAAATTAAATAAAAATAAATAAAAATGAAACGATAAAATTAAAATTGACATTACAAAATTAAAATGAAAATTAATATGAAAGATTAATAATAAAACAATCAATTATAAATTATGAACAAATTCAGTGATATTAAAATCAATAGACATAAAAATTAAAATTAAAATTGATACAATAATATTGAGTTATTACATGACGTCAATGAAATTAATATTACAATAAAAATTATGAATAAAATAGAATAAGCATTTTGAAACATTAGTCTTATCGTGATGAAATAATTATAAACTATAGCCTTCCTCGATAAATGGGTTATCTAACACTAAAAGAATTTTTCAAATCGAACCAGTAGATCCTGAGATTAGCGCGTTCAAACTAACAAACTCTTCAGCTTTATAATATTAGTATAGTACGCGCGCGAGTTCATGTCCATCGGGGCCTGAGGAGGCGGGCGGGGGCAGCGCGCCCCGCCTTCACCCACCTCGCCGCATTCGTCCGCACTCGAATGTTGTCCTTGACGCACGCTTGTCGATATTGTCGATACATGGTAGATACTAAGAACTATTGACCGCTATTATATTGCACTACTGGCAAAAAGATGGATTAATTGAAAATGCGATCGACAAATTTATAATTGAACTCGGCGACGGCGAAAATAGTGACTCCGATTCAGCTCTGTCAGTTATCTTAGCATCTGATAGTGACTAATTCGTGTTTAGGGTTTTGCATTTTATAAATTGTTTTCCTATTTTTGTAATAAATAATTAACAAGTATTGGGTGCATTTACTTCATGTTGCATTATTTTTTTCATTTTTTTTTAAATAAATATCTTACAACATTTACACACAATCGTCTGTTCCGCTTCCGTCTGATATAGCCAAATATTTTTTATATATTTACATACATATATGATATATCAATATATAAATACAAATATTACACCCCGACTCAAGCGGGAATTGAACCCGCAGCCCGCGGAGCAGATAGCAGGGCCACTATAAACTGCGCTAACGGGCTAGTCTATTTAAATTATAATTATTTACTTACTTAAAGATGGGATAGATATTAAGGTTGACCAAATGAGATTATCGATATCGACAATACCATAGGTCACAAGAACTACCGCATTCCTCAGGATGGACATGAATTCGCGCGCGTACTATAATTATAGGTATAGATTTAAGGAACATGAATCAACATTTAACATTAAGAATTTTTATATTTTTAGATATGAGAAAAGTTACATTGGTGTATTCTAAAACTCAGATGAAACCGTGATTAGGTGTAATTTCGGTAGATACAGATTTAAAATCTCTTTTTTATAAATTTTTTATTATAGATCACTCCCTCGTCCTATTTTTTCGTTTGGATAATCATGCAACTTTGACCTTGGTGAAAAGTGCGAGCGTCAAGTAAATTATTAAATTACTTTAACGTGTTTACTGATTTTTTATTTATTAGTTAGTATAGTTATTGTAGTTTAATGGTGTAGTCTAGGTAGATCCTCTAGATATATTACATATATTATATTTAACAAGTAATATAATTAAAAGAAAACAAAAAACCCGCCTGCGTAAAAACGGAAAGAGCAAAGTCAACATTTTTTAAACTTTCTTATTGTATTTCTTTATTATTATTACGGTAATAATAATCATAATATACATTTTTGAAATCCTTGTATTGAGCCCTTTAATTTGATACCCATACTATAGTATTCTAAAAAAAAAATTATTTCTTCATTAACTACAATGGCTTCGCGCAGCCGCCATGTTTGTTTTTTTTTAATGTCACCTATTTAAGAACACTTGGGCTGCTAAGACGAATCTAACAATATCTCAATTATGCAAATCCGTTCAGCGGTTCTAGAGAAATCAGGTAATTAAGAATATTACATACATACATACATACATACATACAAGATACGCGCGAAAAACATAACCCTTCCTTGGCAGTCGGGTAAAAAATGTGTATTTAAAATAGTTTAATTCGAATTTTTGAAATGTGTACCTACTATATAATTGGTTTTTTATTAAACAACTAGCAACTCGCCCCGGCTTCGCGCGGGGTTTTTAAAGAAAATATCTTATAAATCAGAATAACATACACGATTAACATATAAAGATACTAGCTGTGACCGCGACTTCGTCCGTGTGGAAATAAAAAAAATATTTTTCAGTTCACAGTTACAAAATAAATACATTTGTAAAATATAAGTAGCCTAAGTTACTCCTTATTACATCACTAGCTTCACAACTTTACAACCAGACACTCCAATTTTATTTATTTGTAACTAGCTGCCCGGACAGACTTCGTTCTGTCTGTTATGTTTTATTTATTTATTATAAAAACCTTCCGTGGGTAATTAGCCGAATCGATCGAGCCTTTCTCGAGTTATGCGCTTAGCAACATCCATTTTTATTATATAGAGTAGCTGCCCGGACAGATTGCGTTCTGTCTGTTGTTTTTTTTTTGTAGTATAAAAACATTAAAAACCTTCCATGGGATTTTTAAGGAACATACAAAAAAAATTAGCTGAATTGGTCGAGCCTTTCTCGAGTTATGCGCTTAGCAACATTCATTTTTATTATATAGATATAGAAGATTGTGTGAATTGTACAAAATCTAATCCTGCGCAGGCGAAGTTGCGGGCACCAGCTAGTTCCACCATACACTAGGTACCTAAACTTTCGGACGCGAGGCGCGGGGTCACGGGGCGCCCACTCAGCCCGGTCGAATCACGGCGACAAGAAATTAATTTAATAGCGCATTATTTTGATTTTGCTATTTATCTCCTATGGTATTCATTTAATTTGCTTTGTTTAAAGGAAAAAAATAATCTTCATGAAAATATAATAATATTTGATGTTAAAAGTCTTATTAAGACATATGACGATTTTTTAAGATATTTTAATACTTTTTTCAAACTTATATATCCAACAGGGTTAGTATCAGGCGAGCCGCACGCTTGTTCGCTGAGATAGTTGTACCTACTTAGGTATATAAAAAAAAAGTTTTATCGAAAACGCTGCATAAACAGAGTTGTAGGTAACATAAAAATGTGTGGTAGAATTATTCCTCTTTCAAAGGTCTACAAAAACAGTCCGTGTTAACTTTTAAAAATATTAGCTACTATCATACTACTATTACTATGTATACACTTGGGTGTAGCACATGAATTGTAGAAAGTAGCGAGAAATGTCACAACATGGTCACAACACAAAAAGTTGAGAAAAAGTCACAAAATTAAGTCCACAGGTTTTTAGAGGGTACTGAGCACTATAATTATTATTCTAAGACTATAATATTAATTATGTAAAAAAGTTAGGGATTGTCACGCACGACAGATCTATCGCCGCACGCACTCAAGGTTTTAAGTCGCAATTTTGCCCGTCTCCGCGAACGAAAACAGGTATAACGCACTGGTTTTTCAGTAGATTTTCACAAAAAGTACTTCACTAGTTAGAGGGTAATGAGACGAATAGTTTGATATTCAACACTCTACGAAAAGTTAATAAATTACTTAAAAAATGAAATTTTAAAATTGCTTTGGGTAGGCTACTCGTTCTATAAACTTTATTTACCTATAATAATAATTTATTTAATTCAGATTCACATCCATACAAGTGTTAGTAACATTTTATAACTTAAGGTTCAACAAGTCGCTCACGTTGCCATACAAACGTATAACAGTTATTACTACAATGTTTGACGTTCACCATTCAAAATTAAGGATAATATCAATTGACCTCGTCATTATCTACATAGCTAAGTACCCAGAATGGTAAAAAAAGTATATATTTTAAAAATACAAGCTTCTAAACTTTCATATTTTAACACTGATTTTAGCCTAACTTTAGGCGAAAATAAATAGTATACGGAGAGAGAAAGCTCTAAAATAAAGCACTTACGCATATAGTTTAGCTATTCAAAAGTGGAAATAAATTTATTTTGAAAAGGTACGTTTAATAGTTTTTCTATAATAACTAGATTGCTAAAAGTCTATTCACGTTTTTTTACGCGGCCGTTTTACGAATTTTAATTGTGCGTCTCATCGTAGATTCCTCCTAGCGCGCGGGGTGTGGGAGGGAAGGCAAGCCGCAAGCGCCGCCGGCCGCGCGTCATTGGTCATTCGCGAATGCGACGTTGCATTGTGTTCTGCTGCTTGTAAATCCTGTAATAATCTGTAATTCTGTATTACTTTGAAATTTGAATTCCGTTTTTGAGTGATATTACCTATAGTACGTTGCGTTTGAATTTTGACTGTCTCGCTATTATTATTATTCGCTATTATTAATAGTTATTTCCTTACATTGTTGTTTTAATTTTTCTATTCTATTATTTTTCTATTTTATTACACAATCTGCATTTGAAAATATATCTATACTAATATAATAAAGCTGAAGAGTTTGTTTGTTTGTTTGTTTGTTTGTTTGTTTGTTTGTTTGTTTGTTTGCGCTAATCACAGGATCTACAGGTCCGATTTAAAAAATTCTTTCAGTGTTAGATAGCCCATTTATCGAGGAAGGCTATAGGCTATATATCATCACGCTAAGACCAACAGGAGCGGAGTCTACGCCGACGAAGTCGCGCGCAGAAGCTAGTATTAAATAAAATCCTATGCTCTTTTACAAAATCTAAATGTTGAAAACTACATTGAAATGGATCGTGTGTTATATTTTTAACCGACTTCCAAAAAAGGGGGAGGTTCTCAATTCGACACGTATGTTTTTTTTTTTTTTTTTATGTATGTTAGCTCAGAACTTTTGACTGGGTGGACCGATTTCGATCAATTTTGTTTTAATTGAAAGGTGTTGCGTGTCATGTGGTCCCATTTTAATTTAATTGAGATCTGACAAGTACTTTTAGAGTTATATCTAATAACGCGTATTTACGTGACTACTTTTTCGTCGACCTACGTTATATTATACCGCATAACTTTTTACTCGGTGTACCGATTTCGATGATTCTTACTTTAATCGAAAGCTAATACTTGCCTTGTAGTCTTGTTTAAATTAGATCGAAAACTAATTACAACTTTTTGAGTAATCTTTAATAGCGCGTATTTACTTGACTATTTTTTCGTCTTATTACGTTATATTACTTGTCGATGTAATTGAAGTCGGTTTTTTTTCGTTTGCGAGCAAACACAATTATTTATTTGTTCAAAGAGATATGCTATATTTACGATCCTATTTCCTTCTTACATTACATTGTTGTTTTAATTTTTGAGACTTATATGACGAAATTTTTATATATTGTTAATCTATAAGAGATTTCCACCTATAGGTATATTGACTCATCACGATATCTCTGGAACCATAAGGCGTAGAGACTTGAAATTTAGTAGGAATTTTATGAAATTCCACCCACAAGAGGGGGATTCGGGGGTTAATAACATATATATATGGCAAAACAACGTTTATGGGGTCAGCTAGTAATTTATATATAAATATCAATTGCACTCCTGGCTCGAGTGGGTTCGAACCCGCAACTTTTCCCTTACCGGGCGACTGCACAAAAAAAACCTTTATGTACTATACTATCAAACTAAATGTATATTTTTTTTTGTTTGAAAATAAAAAGAAAATTACGATATTCAAATTATAACTTCACAATAGATAATAATATGTTAGCACATAAAGGTACATTGAATATATTAGCTTACAATACACTTTAATATATTATTATAAAGAAATTCTATACTTCATTTTTAATTAATAAGTACATAATTTTTTTCCTCTAAATATAAAATTCTGTTCTGTTTTTACTACTTGATTCGATGCCGGGAATTTTCGGGATTTTAGAAGACCGGTCCCACTACTTCCAATACTTTTGAAACTCTTTGAGACTAAATGAAGCATAGGAATATCTTCATAATATTATGCTATCCTTGGTACAAGTAGGTACCTAGGTACGTACTCGACCTACATGTACCTAATATTATATTGGCATCCACTATGATCATATAACTATTGTAAAATTCACGGGACTGGGAAGACCTAGGAACTATATTGTATGCCCTAATGTATCTGTTTAGTGTGTACGTACCTAGAGCGCGAGTTACTAGTAATACTTTTTTTTCTGTGATTAGCTCCGTATTTCCTTAGTTTTTAATATATATTTTATAGATTATTATTTATACATTACATACATAACAAAGATATTCTTATAATAAAAGCAATTAAAAACATAAACGTGTTTTAGTTTGACTTTTAGTAGTAATTATTAGTACTATTTTATACATTACCTACTAGCGACCCGCCCCGG
Source organism: Melitaea athalia (assembly GCA_905220545.2). Classification (NCBI taxonomy): domain Eukaryota; kingdom Metazoa; phylum Arthropoda; class Insecta; order Lepidoptera; family Nymphalidae; genus Melitaea; species Melitaea athalia. Next base: position 84,384 of record CAJNAG020000010.1, read on the forward strand.
CTTCGCACGGGTGCAACGCTGATACTACAGAATCTATTTATAAATACAACGTTTACAGCTTTTTAACCGACTTCCAAAAAAGGAGGAGGTTCTCATTTCGATTGTTTTTTTTTTTAAATGTTACTTCATAACTTTACTGTTCGGACCAATTTGTTTCGATGATTTTTTTTAATTGAAAGGTGTTGCGTATCATGTGGTTTCATTAAAATTTAATTGAAATCTGACTTCCTAAGGGTGTCTCCTAGCGAGATCGCACCTCGGCTTAGATCAAAGCGCGTCGAAGGCCGCGCTTCGCCCACTGGTGTGGTGGGCGAAGCGCGGGCCGCCCTTCGACTTTTCGACGCACGCGCGCCGCGCCCGCCGGCCGGTACCGCCACGCCGCACGGCTATGTCCCTGCATTTTAAAAATGTAATATCTTCGAAAATATTCATTTAAATTACATACTTTAGAGGGCCATATTGATTTATATTAAATTTAATACACAATACATTTATGGTACTTAATTGCGTTATGGTATATAATATTGCGATAAATGTTGAAGAGGTTCCAAAAAATCTCGCCAACGGGAAGCTTTCAAAAATATAGTTGTGTAATGTACTAGCGAATTCAAAATCTATAAAATTGCTACAAAAAAGTCCGCGATAGCATATATCTATCTCTTACGGTTGACTAACAATAACCACTTTTATGTTAAAATTTTTAATTAAAAACATTACGTTACTTTCAAAGCTATTTTCTTTAGTTCAGTATTAATCCTTATCCAAATGAATGTGTTAGTTAGCTTAGGCATTTAATGCAAATTAAAATTTCCCTTCACACTATATCAATCAGATGAATAGTTTTTGAGATATCGTCACTAGAAGTAATTAGAAGCAAAACATTTAAAGCTCGGCAAGCCAGCGTTCTTTTCTTTAGATGCTCGCGAACTGAACAATAAATGTTTTGTTAAATTCGACACGAACGAAGTCACGGGCACAGCTAGTTACCTAATAAAAATGCATTAATCTTTATCCATACATAATTATAAAAATACATACATAAATACATAATTATAAATAACGAACCTGCAACCCGCGGGACAGAAAGCAGGACCACTACAAACTGCGCCAACGGGCTATAGTCCAATTCCAAATAATAAAAATATTGCACGCATAATTATTATTTCCTAGCTTGTCGTCACATGACTGTGTGTGTATGTGTAGTAACTACTACATGCACGCACGCGATATTTTCGCACTGCTCTTCTCTGAGGCTGAACCGTTCGCACACTATGTCAGGTGAAATAGCAATAATTTAGACCTCGACAACCAACGAGATCGAGCCGGCGACTTGTAGAACCTTAAAAACTAATGTTAGTAATACACTTTGATTTAATATAATTGTGCGTATAAGCACAGATTAGGAAATAGTACTACGTACAGATACTTAATACTGCTATAATAGCCTACTCCTTCGCGTCAGCAACCGCTGCATGCTAAAATGTGCCTAAATGCTCCAGTGTACAGTTGTGATTGCTTCGCACCACGCGATCCCACAGCAACGGCAGGGCTGACTCTTCGATAAAATTAAATTAACATAACTCTTTGTATCCATGTTATTGAGAACTGTGAATATATTCCGACTATATGTGGTAGTTTTAAATTGTATAGTTTATAAAATATATTTTTCTTTATAAATAGGTTCTGACTGTTAAATAAACTGACTGCTAAATTCATTAATACACCTAGATAAAACATTCTTATAGAGGACAGTGTGTAGATAAAATAAATAAAAAATATTCAAAAGTTACATGTGTTTTATGATTGTATAATTTTTTTATAAATTTAATACTCGTAATTTAATAATTTTCGATTAAAACAAGAATTATCAAAATCGATAAACCCAGTAAAAAGTTATCCGGTTTAATATAACGAAGGTCGACGAAAAAATATCAAGTAAATACGCATTTTAGATATAACTCTAAAAGTACTTGGGACCACATGATACGCATTCACGCATACCCTTTAATTAAAACAAAATTTATCGAAATCGGTCAACCCAGAGAAAAGTTCTGATCTAACATACATAAAAAATACAATAGAATAAAAAATAATTAATTTAGAACGTCCTCCTTTTTTGGAAGTCAGTTAAAAATTGAACTACGTGCGTGCGATTCGTTTGCGACAACCTTATCTGGCCCGAGACCGCTCGGCTGGGCAGTAGGTAATTATAGCGATTAGCGCGCAAGTACATGGAGTGACGATAGTCTGGTATAAGTAGGTAAACTGATTTCATGTTCCTTTATTACAATTATGGATACCTATTGACATAAAAAAATCGAATCATACTAAAATTCAATCAAAATAAAAATAAAAATCCAATCAATATCAAAACTCAACCAAAATTAAAATTAAAATCAAAGTCAAAATCAAAAACACATCCATACCAAAAATACAATACAATAATTATTATTAGCCGATATAATATTTTGTTTGATCCGATATAATTATTATCGATACAAAATATCCAATATCGAAAATTGTATTACAGACGATATTTTTTTGAAGTGAAACTTTGTTAGGTGCATGAGGGTAAAATTTTAGAGAACGTGTGACCGACTGGGGAACTCCACGTGACGTTGGCTTTTTTTTAATTTGTTATTTTTTTGTCAATTAGTTTTGCCAAGTGTTATTTTTATTTAAATGTAACTAACTAAACACTGACAGCGGAGCTTTGTAAAGAGCAGTTTTTCGACTTTCGCAACCGGACAAATACTAGTTTATGTAATACTAGCGACCCGCTCCGGCTTCGCACGGGTGCAATGCTGATACTAAATTAATATAAAATATAAAATAAATATTTGCAATCTAAGCGCAAAAAATGTGTTTATATACGACATCAAATTAGAAAACTTTAAAACTATCACCCCGCACAGTGGGCTGAAATTCGCGTTTCATAGACATTCAAATTTATTTTTTCAACTGACGCTTTTTTTGCTTGAATGCGATTGAGAATAACTGCTATATGCCTTATATAATGATCTTTCATGTTTATAATCGGTCAGGTTATAATTTTATTACAAAATTCGGTGAAAACTTACCATTTTATGTCCCAAACACACTAAACAGTTGTAAAAGAAAAAAGAAAAAAAAAAAACAAAATCTTGGTTTTTTGAATTTTTCACATAAATTTTGAGGTTATGTGAAAAAAGTGTAAATACTAAAGTTGTAGATCTTTATATTACCTACAGCTTTGCCCTTGAACTTTTTTTTCATAGGACTTGTAGTTTAGCCAGAAATTGAGATAAACTGTTCTTTTACTCTTACAACCCCCTCCCTACCACTGCCCGACCTCAGATCGACCGTATTTCATTTTTCTTTTCTTTTCCAATGTGTTTCATCCTACTATAATTTTCTTTGATTTTTGCCATTTTTAAAGGCTAAAGGCACTTGGTCTATAAGCCTTTTTAAGGTTTTTAATGAATTTCACTTTCTAATATACTACACAATTAATTTGAGTAAATGTAAAGTATATATACCCTTATGTAAAGCTTGATATTATTTAAAAACAAAAAAATAAAGAAAAAAAATTGGTAATTTTTTTAAAGGTTTAAAAAAAAGCACGTTTGACCTTAGCATGAAGTATGTCAAAAAATCAAAAATAATTTGTATTTTAATAAACTAAGAGGATATTAAGTGCAATTGTGCGATTATGGAGATATCATCATTTATGATGTCGACTCCATACAAATTTTCTTGAAAAAAATTCTATGTGCGCTGTTTACGATTATAAACCTGAAAGATCATTATATAAGGCATATAGCAGTTCTTCTCAATCGCATTCAAGCAAAAAAAGCGTCACTTGAAAAAATAAATTTGAATGTCTATGAAACGCGAATTTCAGCCCACTGTGCCCCCGCTCTCGGCTCTCCGCAATCAATGGCAGCGCTCCTGCGCGGCCTCCTCCGCCGCTAGCCAGTGTTGACAACATAGGTGATTTTTCACCATTTAGGCTACTCTAAGTGGAAATCGGTGACAAAAATATCTAAATAGCGACTGGTCGCCTTTTAAATAAAATAAATAAATAAGCCTTTTATTATTTCCTATTTTTTACATATAAATTATTACAATTTTCATGTATTCCTTTTTTTAACATTAAAGTAAACAATATTAATTTGTTTTAATTTCCTTCATCATGTTATATTTTTTTAACAATATTTGTTCATAAGTTTTAATGCACATTTCTAATTTTTGTTTTTTTTTTTATTATATTTTGGGTTTTTTTTTTGTAAATGACATTTTGTTTACTTTCGTTAAATGTATGTATCACCTTATGGAGAAATAAATGTTTTCATTTTCATTTTTTATCATATTTTTAACCTAATACCATATATTACTAATGTAATTTCTAATAATATGAAGAATAATCAAGATCCTTTATTCTTTTATTAAACTTCTACTAACATTTACGAAAATTATCGCTTTTAAACAACATGCAAGAAATTAGCTTCACCTATAACTAATTCTTAGAATAACACATACTTTTAAGGTAAAAAATGAACTCTGGTCGCCTTTTAGGCTACTGAAAAAATTTTGAAGAAATGAACTAATCACAACACAAATGAGCATTTAAACGTAGTGTGAGAAAATTTAGAGAAAAAGATGGCCACACCCGTCGTTAGTTTCGGGGAATACCTGTAGCTATAACCTGACCAAATTTAAGATGCAATCAAGATACAGTGTTTGCTTCGCTTTTCATAACTATTCTAATTGTGTGTATTATACTTAGCGAAATAGTTCGTTATAACCGTTATTTTTAAAGGAAAAGTTCTACTGTACATAATACATTTGATCAATTGTGCGCTAGCCAGTGAAGTGAACGGGTCCCCTCGCTATGTTGCGAAGCATACGACCCAAATTTTTTTTTTTTTGCCATAACAGTATTAACATACTTATCTGTCTCTCTGATAAACTTCGGAAAAAGAAACGACAAGTGTGAAGTGACTGATGTTGATGTTGTTCAAATATCTTTTTCAAGTAAGAATTATTATTTAATATTTATAGTTCTCTCGTTTAAAATTGTCCAGTAATTAAACAAACCTTATCCAACCAGTGTAAATCATTGATAAGAATTATAATATACCTGTATTTTTTTCGTCTTCATATATAATATTACTTTTAGTTTAATATATAATGATGTAAAATGATCTATATTTAATAAACAAAAGTAGCCTTAGTTACTCCTTATTACATAGCTTATGTAATTAAAAATAATGATGTAATCGTTTTGTCTAAATTATCTATACTATCATAAATAAATTATTCATATAATAAACAAAAGTAATTAGGAGTAATAATGTAAGTAATTAATGTAATTAGGAGTAACTAAGGCTACTTTTATTTTAGAAATTTGTTTATTTTATAACTCTGCGAACTGAACAATAACTTTTTTGTTAAATTCCACGCGGACGATGTCACGGGCACAGCTGGTCTTAAAATATACGTAATTTTTTTTATTACAGATGATAAAAAATCGCTTTTAAAATTTTATTGAAGAAACGACAAGTGAACGACGACGTTTGACCTCAAATATCTTCTTCAAGTAAGAATTATTATTTATCGTTAGTAGTGTGTTTGTACCAGTTCTGGCTCACGAGCCAGAACTGGTACAAACGGTCGGTCCTCTGATCGAGTGATCCTAAAAAAAAAAAAAAAAAAAAAAAAAAAAAAAAAAAAAAAAAAAAAAAAAAAAAAAAAAAAAAAAAAGGTTTTGGGGTCATCTAAATCGATTGCACGCATCCATTTTGTGCTAACTCTAACGATTCGCGACTTAGGTTTCTACATTTGCAAACTCCAGTACCCTTAATTACCTCTATTGTCCGCTTATCTATCGTTCCTCGAGCATCGTCGCTATTGTGCTCCATCCATTGTTTCTCAAAAAAGGTCGTTGCCGCTCTTATCTGTTTCTAATGATGCACCTTGCTTATCTGTGCTATTGTATTATATTATTATCATTCTTTGTTATTCTCAATGTATATATATATATATATATAAAAATAAATAAAATTGGAGTGTCTGTTTGTAATATTAAAATAACCGTGTTTTACTAAACTCATATGTATGCATACTCAGTACATATACCAAAATATTTATTTATAATTTTTGTGTGTCTGTCACTGAACAGTAACTATTTTGTAAAGCTCCACGCGGATGAAGTCGCAGGCACAGCTAGTCATAAATAAAACTCATACTTTTTTTTGTTACAATTTTTATTTCCAAAATGTTATTGCTGATTATGTATAAAATAGGAGCGAAACATCTCATCCACTAAAATATCGTTGTACAATGTGTTCCCTGTAAAAATGCTCGTAAAACTGTGCATTGAACATCCCCGAAACTTATACAGCAAATACATTAAACAATATTCGCCACAAACTGAAGTCCACTCATTCTGAATCATATCAACATTCCAGTCCCATCTTTTACAATTCCTTTTTAAAAACTCTAGATGATATCGTGCAGGTGATCGTCCGTATGAATCAAAATATTGACCGATGCCATTCGTATCGATATGTAAAGCTATCCAATGTGAGCCTGGTTTATCATCTGTATCTAAATTGCATATTATATACGTTGGTACGTGGGTATACATGGGCAGTCTATTAGCAGCATAAACATTATTTTCTAGACTGGGGTGAATCTTTTTCAGATGTTGTTGTACATCTAGTGTATCCATGATATTACTGCTATTAGTAGATTATTACTGTACCAATCTATTCAATGGTTAACATAGGAATGATTAATTATATTGATTTCTAAATATTAAATCATATTCCTTAGTGATAATTTGTATGATTCATCAGCGTAGCGCGTCTCGTCGTGTCGTCAATACGAAACATACTTTCTAAATATTAAATCACATTCCTTAGTGATAATTTGTATGATTCATCAGTGTAGTGCGTCTCGTCAATACGAAAGAATGCGAGATAAGCTTGTTGACTCATAAAGTTACATCAGTTTCACTGTGGAAATACCTTAGATAAGATATATCCTATCGGTGCTTTATAAGGGCGAGCAGCTGCCATTATGGAATCAGTGTATAGTCGTTTGACCGCAGTGGATCTACCAATACTACGTTTGTATTACTTCAACGCTTCAATGGACCCGGACGTAAGTGTTTATTCTCTTGACAAACTTACTTTTCTTTCTGTTGTTTTCTTACGTGTGTGTGATTAAGTGTAAACAAATTGATATTAACATGATAACTGTGTTGTTGCAGAAATCATTCAACTTCAATGAAAATACCTATAAATATTACTACTCGCCACTCTCCCCTCAAGAAGAGAGTGATAACATCGTCATTAATAATGGTGAAAAAAGAAAATCGCAATCGATTGATCATTTTTTTGAAGCTCAATCAAAAATAAGAAAGAGGAAGCTGTTATCGTCAACCGTAGCACGAGCCGCTAGAGATGGTGTATCATACATTTCTACTAATTCCGACGACGGAGATCAAGCGACGCATCTCATAAAAATTGAAATATACGATATGAAGAAGCTATGCAAGATTCCAACTACTGATCATTGGAAACATGCTTCCACGAGGATTAAATATTATGTGAAGAATAATGAGGATAGCATCTACGACAACACAAACACCCTCGTATACAATATTACGAAGACAATAGCAGAAAGTGAAAAAGTTAAAAAATACTTTTTTTAACAATGACAGTCATTAGCTGATCATTAGTGAATTCTGTTTACTTAAACATTCCTTAGTGATAATTTGTATGATTCATCAGTGTAGTGCGTCTCGTCAATACGAAAGAATGCGAGATAAGTGAAAAAGTTAAAAAATACTTTTTTAACAATGACAGTCATTAGCTGATCATTAGTGAATTCTGTTTACTTAAATTACTTCTTTGTACTCATTATATTCTTTTTCTAATCATTTGTAAATCTATAAATATTGAACATTATTCGAAATTGGGTATCAGTTGGTGAACCAACACTGAACAGTAACTTACTCGGCTACCTATTTTTCTCTTTACTATAAAGATGGAAAACTTCAGTGAAGTATGCACCAGTGCTTTCTTTTCCACACCCATGGAAGAGAATATGGAACTGTTCAATAGTGAATTGAATCAGGAGCTGTCTAAAGTTTGTGATGAAATGGAGAAAGGTGAACTGTACGATTCATCATATGATGCTGAGTTGTATAATCACTGTGCAATGGTTGAAACACAGTTTATGTAAGTAAAATAAATTACGATCATAATTTACACATTGTCTTATATCGTCTTTTTATAAATTTAAACATTTTTACAGTCAACCACTACAACTTGGAAAAGGTATGGAGCGAACGAGTAGCGAAGAACTTAAGATCATAAAAAAACCAACAATTGAAGGAGGAGCATCTACCTCTGCAGGGAACAGTGTCGGTAGCGACAATCAAGTGGAATGTCTAACGTGTCATATATTTATCAAAAAAAGGTATTTAGCTAATCATTTTAAAAGTAATGTTCACAAAAATAATCTTTTAAATTCCCATAATACTTTATCAAACGTTAATGTTATTGAATCTGCTTTTGGAAATAGAATTTTAACTTACAAAATCAAGAATAAAGTAGATCATTCGACACGAGTAAATTTTGAAACCCCTGAACTATTTTTAGATTCTATTAAGGATGATATTTTATTTTTAATACAAGAGTGTATTCATCAACACATAATTTTTAAAGTAAATTTCATATTGCATGCTGATTTTGTTCAACAAACTAAAGATATTCATGATACATTCGATTTTCAAACATTTAACTATATTATTTGTCAAGGAGATGACTTAAATATTTTTCTTTCATCTTTAAATGATACAATTACTAGTAAAATTAGTGCATTTGAAAAAAAAGATAGTGGATGGAGTCTAAAAAACATAAAATCTATAGACATGAATGTTAATAAATTCAACCCCCTACGCGGTACTTCATACTTAGATCTGCCCATTGATATCAAATTAAAAAAAGCTGTTATAAATGTAAAAAACAAAGATTATTTTTGTTTTAAATGGGCGTTACTCTCAGCGTTATATCCAGTAAACAAAAACGCGGATCGAGTATCATCGTACGTTAAACATGTAAATAAGCTTAAATTTGATGGTATTTCCTTTCCAGTTAAAATTTCTGACATAGCAAAAGTAGAGAAATTAAATGATATTAGTATTAACGTTTTTGGATTAGAATATATTAAAGAAAAACGGTGTAATTCTATCGTAGGCCCATTATTTTTAACAAAGTGTCGTAAAGCTAGACATATAAATTTATTATTTCTTTCTAAGGATATGAAAAATCATTATTGTTACATAAAAAATTTATCGCGGTTAGTCAGTAAACAAATTTCAAAAGATGGTCACATCATGTACATTTGTGAAGCATGTCTACTTCATTTTCCATCTCGGGAAAGGTTAAATAACCATGAACAATACGATTGTGCACACATTTGTACAGAATTACCAAACAGTGAAACTTTAAAAAAGAATTGGTTTGGTCAACCTATTTCAAATGATAAAATTAAATTTGATAGTTATGAAAAGAAGTTAAAGATACCATTCGTGATTTATGCTGATTTTGAAGCATTTTTAAAACCAATAGAATCATGTTCTAACGATCCATCCAAACCTTTCACGCATAATATTCAGAAACATGAAGTGCATAGTTTTGGTTATTATATAAAATGTTCATTTGATAATAAATTATCAAAATATGTAACATATTGCGGACCCAACTGTGCACAAGTGTTTATGGAAAGTTTATCTAACAATTTAAAAGAAATAAATAGACTTCAAAAATGTCCAGTTCCGCTTACAAATCAAGACAAAAGTCATATTTCAAATGCAACCATTTGTCATATTTGTGAAACAGAGTTAACAGAACTTTTTTATGATTTTGATTATTACACTGGTAGTTTTATAGGTGTTGCTCATGAATCATGTATCTCGAAGTTCAAAACACCACGTCATATACCAATATTTTTACACAACCTTAGTCACTATGATGCTCATTTTATTGTTCATGCATTAAACTTTTGTGATGGTGAAGTCGAAGTTATCCCTCAAAATAAAGAAAAATATATATCCTTTTCCAAAAAAATAAAAATAAATAACCATGAAATTATATTGAGATTCGTAGATTCATTTAAGTTTTTACCATGTAAATTAGAAGAATTAGCCAAAAATCTCAGTAATGATCAATTTCAAGAATTACGTAGAAGTTTTCCAAGTGATGAAGATTTCATTCGTTTAAAACGGAAAGGGGTTTATCCATATGAATTTATGACTAATTATGATAGTTTAAACCTAACATCGCTCCCTGAACAAAAAAATTTTTATAGCTCACTCACAGATTCACATATTTCAAATGATGATTACAATCATGCTAAAGATGTTTGGGAACACTTTGGTTGTTGTAATATGTTAGATTATTCAAACTTGTATTTAAAAACAGACGTTTTACTTTTATCCGATGTATTTGAAAACTTTAGAATGCTATGCATTAATACTTATGATTTAGACCCTACCCATTATTACACAGCCCCAGGATTAAGTTGGGATGCAATGCTCAAATATACAAAAATAGAATTAGAACTTTTAACAGATTATGAGAAAATTGCATTTATTAGATCAGGTATCAGGGGTGGTGTATCTCAATGTAGTAATCGTTATGCTAGAGCTAATAACAAATACATGGAGGATTATGATGCAGGGAAACCAAATTCGTATATCACATATTTTGACGCTAACAATTTGTATGGTTGGGCTATGTCTCAATATCTTCCTACTGGTGGATTTGAATGGGTAAATCCGAAAACAGATTTTAATGTGTCTGAGACATCGGACTTCGGTTTCATTTTAGAAGTTGATTTGGAATATCCAGATGAGCTTCATGATTTACATTCGGACTTTCCTTTATGCCCAGAAAACATTTGTGTAGGCAATACTAATGAGAATAAACTAGTGCCAAATTTAAATAATAAAGTTAAATATGTAATTCATTACAGAAATTTAAAGCAGTGCATAGAAATGGGGGTTAAATTAACTAAAATTCATAGAGTATTAGAATTTAAACAGTCTCCCTGGTTGAAAATGTACATAGATCTAAATACAAAATTCAGAACGTTAGCAAAATCAGATTTTGAAAAAGATTTTTATAAGTTAATGAATAATTCAATCTTCGGTAAGACTATGGAGAATATTGAAAAAAGAGTTAACGTAAAATTAGTTACACACTGGGAGAACCAGGGTAAAGCTTTAGGTGCTCAAGATCTAATCGCTAAACCACAATTTCATAGTGTTTCAATATTTTCGGAAGACCTTGTTGCAGTTCAGTTGCGAAAGACTAAGTTAATATATAACAAACCAATTTATTTAGGGTTTTGTATTTTAGATATTTCAAAAACATTAATGTATGATTTTCATTATAACTATATGATTAAAAAGTTTAGTCATATCAAATTATTGTATACAGATACGGATAGTTTAATATATCATATATTTACAGATGATTTTTACATTGATATAAAGCCTGACCTTTCCTCATACTTTGATACCTCAGATTATGATACAAATAATATTTTTGATTATCCAAAATTAAATAAAAAGAAGTTAGGTTTTTTCAAAGATGAAAATAATGGTAAAATCATGAAAGAATTTGTGGGTTTAAGATCTAAAATGTACGCTTTTAACTTAGAGAATAAGACTATAGCCAAGGCAAAAGGAGTAAATAAATGTATCACTAAAAAGATGACAATGAATAGTTATAAGTCTTCTCTATTTAATAAAAAAGTGCAATATTATAGTATGCTTAGATTTAAATCAATTAAACACACAATTTTTACACAAAAATTAAATAAGATTGGTTTATCGTATAATGACACAAAGAGGCATATTTTAGATAACAATATTGAAACATTAGCTTGGGGTCATTATAAATTGTGCTAAATGTTAATAGTTTTTACTTTTATGTCTGTGTGTGTAAATAAAATTTGTACTGATCATAAAATTATGTAGTTTGTACTGATTGTAAATAATGTGACATAGAGTTTATTACATATTTAATAATTGTTGATTGTATATAACTTAAGATAATTGTTTAAAATTCTCATGTACTAATTGTGTTAGAAATAATATACAAATCATTCTGTTTTATATATATTAATTGTTTAAACCAAAACTTTCATTTTTTATTTCACCCCCTAGAACCTTAGACGTGTGTAATGTTTCACTTTATCCATCCGTTTACTGCTATTGTAGCAGGACCAAGTGGATGTGGGAAGTCAAATTTTGTAACAAATTTCATAAAATCAGTTACAGAAATATGTAATTGTGATTTTAATCAGATCACATGGTGCTTTGATGAAATGCAACCTTTATATAATTTACCAAATGTTAACTATCATCAAGGAATTCCAAATCTTAATATGTTTGATGGTGAAAACCCACATCTTGTTATTATTGATGATCTGATGAGAGAGTCTGATGGAAGAATTGTGGATATATTTACAAAAGGTAGTCATCACAGGAATCTTAGTGTATTTTATTTAACACAAAATTTATTTCATCAGGGTAAAGGTCAAAGAGATATTTCTTTAAACTCAAGTTATATAATATATTTTAAAAATCCTAGAGATAAAACTCAAATAAGATATTTAGCACGACAAGTGTCACCGGATAACCCAAAGTTCATTGAAGATGCCTACAGGGATGCAACTCTAGAAGCACATGGATATTTAATGGTAGATTTAAAACAGAATACCAATGATTTTTGTCGTATCAAGTCAAATGTCTTCCCATTTAATGGTTTCTGTACAGTCTACGTCCCCACAAAAGAGTTTAAATACACCAAGAATCAAACAATTCAAATCATTTCTAAATGATGCATCGTCGAGTCACAACGCATAAGCATTTGCTAAACGCTTTGCATACGCTTAAACCAAAATATCAAAGAGCATTACTTAAAACGTGTGACGAAGAAGAAATAAATTGTATTTGTGAATGTATTCATAACGTTTTACAAGGAAAGGTACCTCTTAAAGATCAAGATAAACAAAAATTGAATAAACATAAAAATATACTCCGTAAATTGGTGCGTAAGTGTAAACATAAAATAAGAAAAAACATAATTATACAAAAAGGAGGAGCTTTCTTACCAGTAATATTAGGTGCAATATTGAGTGGATTAGTAAGTGGACTAGTCAGTTAACATGGAAAATGCAAAGAAAATGATACTAATTGAACCTGGATTGATTGAAAAATTAAAACAAGAAAATAAGGTTAATAGTAATTTGTCTCGATTAGATATGGAAATGCAAAATATTATGAATAGTAAGATAGAAGACCGAAAGAAGTGGATGTTATATTTACAAACACTACAAAGATATCTTCACTTTGCCGAAGAGGATCGTCAACCACTCAGATTACCAATTTATTCTGATACATCTAATGAAGATTCAAATGAGTCTAAAATTGGATTTAAAAATAAAGATAGAGATTTAAAAAGTTCAGTTGATGCTGAATCTTTGTTGGAAGAGAATCGTTCCATTAAAAGTAAAGAAAATGATACAAAACCACTTTATACAACAGCTCAAATACTCAGTTTAATACCAAAAACTTATAATAAAAAAGGTGAGTTATTATTAAACTTAGTTGAAACAAGTAAAAGTAAAATAAATTGGGATAATGAAGGCACAGTCATAATTGATAATGAAAAAATTCCTGGAAGTAATATTGTTGATTTAATAAATGATTCACTAAGACCCTTAAAAAGAAGTGATCCGATAGGGTGGGATAGATTTGCTAAAGCATTAAAAGATATTAAAGTACCACTTACTTATATTGGAAATCCAAAGAGATGTGAGTTTATTAACCGGCTTCAAGTAAAAGATCTAAACAAATCCTCTGAGACTGAAGTTCAAGAGTTTTCTACACCAAGAAGTGGAGATAAAAAATCTGAAACTAAAATAGAGTTTTCTACACCGGGAAGTCGAGATAAAAAATCTATATCTAAAATACGTAAAAAGTTTGATTGGGAAAAATGGACCCCGTACTAGAAGAAATTAACAGGATTTATTATGATCCATCTAACCCCGCTGGTTTTGGTAGTATTGATAAATTATCGAAAGCCATGAATGGTAAAATGGATAAAAAGCAAGTAAAGGAATGGTTACAATCACAAGAAACATACACATTACATAAACCCATTCAAAAAAAATTCCCACGTAATAGGTACATTCTATCAAATATTAATGAATTGTGGCAAGCTGATTTAAGTGATATGCGAACTTATTCTCAATATAATGATGGTTTCAACTATATACTTTGTGTTATTGATGTATTTAGTAAATATGCTTTTGCAAGATCAATGAAAAAGAAAAACTCAGAAACTATTAAAGAATGTTTTGAAAGTATATTTACTGAAAGTAATTTAACACCTACTCACATACAATCTGATAAAGGTACAGAATTTGTTTCAAAAGATGTACAAAAATACTTTAAATCCAAAAAGATTAATTACTATACCACTAACAATCCTGATATTAAGGCCAGTATTGTTGAACGATTTCAAAGAACTCTAAAAATGAAAATGTGGCGTTATTTCACTCATAATAATACTTATAGATATATAGATGTTTTACAAGATTTAATATATTCTTATAATCACAGCTTTCACTCTAGTATTAAGATGTGTCCATGTGATGTGAATTCCAACAATATTATGACGGTTTGGACTAATCTTTATGATAGACGATCAAACAAACTTTCCAAAATCAACTTTCAAAAACCAAATTTCAATGTGGGTGATTATGTTCGAATAACTAAATATAAACATGTTTTCCAAAAAGGATATGAATCAAACTGGAGTGATGAAATATTTATTATATCTTCAATAATTGATAGATCTCCATGGGTTGTTTATACAATAACAGATTTACAAAATGAACCAATAGTTGGTACTTTTTATGAAAGGGAATTACAGAAAATCACTTACAACCCCACCTCACAATATAAAATAGATAAAATAATTGACACTCGTTATTCAGGTAACAGAAAAGAAGTATTAGTGAAGTGGAGAGGTTATCCAAATAAATTTAACAGTTGGATTTTAGCTTCTAGTTTAAAAGAAATATGAATAAAGAAAGTTTTTATTTAACATTGCTCAGCAATAGTTCAATGGAATACTTTCCTGATAACAAGACCACAAATTTTTCAACGAAATTACCAAAAGTTATAAAATTAGAAGGTGAATGGTCGGTTGGAGTTGTTGAGTTTCAATATCCATGTACCATGTTTACTGTTCAAGATCATGAAAATGTTATATACATTACAAAATCCATGATAATGCCTAGTGAAGATAAACCATCCACAGTGCACTACAAAAAACATATTCCAGCTACCAGCTATGCTAACGTTGAGCATATTTTAAAAGCATTAAGTGGTATCGGAGAGAGCATAAAATTTCGTTATGATGAAATAACAAAATTTGTTTCTGTTTCTGCTTTGGATAAAAATATAACATCTATAACATTATCACCCAAATTAAGTTTACAACTAGGTTATGAACCAAATAAAAATCTCCTAGACAGAAATTTCGGAAAGTGTCCTGCTAATTTACACTTAGGGTTACCATCTCAACTATTTCTATATTGCGACATTATCGATCCTCAGATTGTGGGTGATGTTATGACTCCCTTGCTAAGAGTAATTTCATTAGATCCTTCAAAATACATTTATGGAGCAAATAAAATGCACGTTTTCTCTCCACCTCACTACTTACCTGTTATGCGAAGAGAGTTCGATACGCTGGAAATAGTTATAAGATCGAGCACAGGACAGAAAATACCATTCCAGTTTGGAACCGTGTGTGTTAAACTACATTTCCGAAAATTGTGATAATGAATTCTCTTCGTGATCATCATATATGTCCATATGAAAATTATTATACACATCAAGCTGGTTCGGGGGTAGGAGTAATTTATAAGGGTTCACCATACCAACGTGGTCATGGTATTGGAAGCTTCTTAGGGGGGTTATTTAGATCAGTTTTACCTTTACTTTCAAGTGGGGCTCGAGTGGTTGGTAAAGAAGCATTAAACGCTGGAGTAGGACTTTTATCGGATATGATTCAAGCGCGTCCTATGGAAGCATCAATAAAAGATCGTCTAAAGCAAGTTAGTACGAATTTAAAACGAAAGGTTGATGGCAAAATTGATCGATTAAACATGACAGGTTCTGGGTATATAACTAAAAGAAAACGATTGACCTCGCTCATTCCACCATTAACTGCTAAAGTGAAAACCGCTAAAAAACTTGGTATAAATCCAAAAAATATCAAAGATATATTTTCAAATTAAATATGTCTTTCCTTCATAATAATTCTTGTGAGTGTGCTAAGTCAGAATTAGATTTGTTTGCACTACCGTCTACACAAACAAGCATTGAAAATGGATTGTGGATTCACTATAAACCAATTTCGTCTCTTGCTGATGATGGACCTATAGAGTTTCAAGTTCCTGGGACAGGTGATGACTACATAGATTTGTCTCATACATTACTCCACATAAAGGCAAAAGTATTAAATCAAGATTCAACTAAATTGACATCGAACACAGTAGTAGCACCTGTAAATAATTGGATGCATTCACTTTTTAGTCAACTTGATGTTTATTTAAACCAAAAACTTGTATCACCACCTAATAATACCTATGCATATCGAGCATACATAGAAACCCTTTTAAACTATGCTCCTGCTGCTAAACAATCTCACCTTACTTGTAGTCTTTGGTATGAGGATACATCAGGAAAAATGGATTCTACAGATGATAAAAACTTAGGATTTGTTAAAAGACAGGATTTGGCTAGTGAAAGTAAGGAAATAGAAATGATTGGACATCTTCATGGTGACATTTTCAACCAAGATAAATTTTTAATTAATGGTGTTGAAATGAGTGTAAAATTAGTTCGGTCAAGAGATAGTTTTAATTTAATTGCTGGATCAAGCGATGTAAAGATCAAAGTTTGTATTACGGATGCAACTCTTATTGTTCGACGAGCAAGAATTAATCCAAGTGTATTACTCGCACATCAGAAAGTTTTAGCTGCTACTACTGCTAAATATCCTATTACTCGAGCCGAAGTAAAAGTTTTAACAATTCCATCGGGTGTTCAAGGAAAAACTCTTGATAATATATTCCTAGGACAGGTACCCAAAAGGTGTATAATTGGATTTGTGAACAATTCTGCATTTAATGGTTCCCTTACTAAAAATCCATTTAACTTTGAAAACTATGGTATTAATTCTTTCAGCTTATATATTGATGGTCAACAAATACCTTCAAAAGCTTTGCAACCATCTTTTAATAGTAGTATATTTACATCAACATATCATACTCTATTCTCGGGAACTGGTATTCACTTTCTTAATGAAGGAAATGGAATCTCTTGTGAACAGTATGCCAAAGGTTACTGTCTATTAGCATTTGACTTAACTCCTGATTTATCAGCTAACTCATCAACTCATTGGAATCTCATAAAGCATGGTAGTGTAAGATTAGAAGTACGATTTGAATCCGCACTAATACAAACAATTAACTGTATAGTTTATGCTGAGTTTGATAATATTATTGAAATAGATAAAAACAGAAATGTTAATGTAGACTATAGTAGTTAAAGTTATAATGTGTGTTAGATTTATGTGTAATGCATTTTTTTGTGTATGTAAAAATTATAAATTAAATAAAACAAATTATATGTAATATATTATTTTTTATTTCTTTATAAACCCCTATTAAACCTTATACAAAATCATACAGAAGTAATTTAAGTAAACAGAATCACACATGAATGAAGTAATTTAAGTAAACAGAATTCACTAATGATCAGCTAATGACTGTCATTGTTAAAAAAGTATTTTTTAACTTTTTCACTTATCTCGCATTCTTTCGTATTGACGAGACGCACTACACTGATGAATCATACAAATTATCACTAAGGAATGTTTAAGTAAACAGAATTCACTAATGATCAGCTAATGACTGTCATTGTTAAAAAAGTATTTTTTAACTTTTTCACTTTCTGCTATTGTCTTCGTAATATTGTATACGAGGGTGTTTGTGTTGTCGTAGATGCTATCCTCATTATTCTTCACATAATATTTAATCCTCGTGGAAGCATGTTTCCAATGATCAGTAGTTGGAATCTTGCATAGCTTCTTCATATCGTATATTTCAATTTTTATGAGATGCGTCGCTTGATCTCCGTCGTCGGAATTAGTAGAAATGTATGATACACCATCTCTAGCGGCTCGTGCTACGGTTGACGATAACAGCTTCCTCTTTCTTATTTTTGATTGAGCTTCAAAAAAATGATCAATCGATTGCGATTTTCTTTTTTCACCATTATTAATGACGATGTTATCACTCTCTTCTTGAGGGGAGAGTGGCGAGTAGTAATATTTATAGGTATTTTCATTGAAGTTGAATGATTTCTGCAACAACACAGTTATCATGTTAATATCAATTTGTTTACACTTAATCACACACACGTAAGAAAACAACAGAAAGAAAAGTAAGTTTGTCAAGAGAATAAACACTTACGTCCGGGTCCATTGAAGCGTTGAAGTAATACAAACGTAGTATTGGTAGATCCACTGCGGTCAAACGACTATACACTGATTCCATAATGGCAGCTGCTCGCCCTTATAAAGCACCGATAGGATATATCTTATCTAAGGTATTTCCACAGTGAAACTGATGTAACTTTATGAGTCAACAAGCTTATCTCGCATTCTTTCGTATTGACGAGACGCACTACACTGATGAATCATACAAATTATCACTAAGGAATGTGATTTAATATTTAGAAAGTATGTTTCGTATTGACGACACGACGAGACGCGCTACGCTGATGAATCATACAAATTATCACTAAGGAATATGATTTAATATTTAGAAATCAATATAATTAATCATTCCTATGTTAACCATTGAATAGATTGGTACAGTAATAATCTACTAATAGCAGTAATATCATGGATACACTAGATGTACAACAACATCTGAAAAAGATTCACCCCAGTCTAGAAAATAATGTTTATGCTGCTAATAGACTGCCCATGTATACCCACGTACCAACGTATATAATATGCAATTTAGATACAGATGATAAACCAGGCTCACATTGGATAGCTTTACATATCGATACGAATGGCATCGGTCAATATTTTGATTCATACGGACGATCACCTGCACGATATCATCTAGAGTTTTTAAAAAGGAATTGTAAAAGATGGGACTGGAATGTTGATATGATTCAGAATGAGTGGACTTCAGTTTGTGGCGAATATTGTTTAATGTATTTGCTGTATAAGTTTCGGGGATGTTCAATGCACAGTTTTACGAGCATTTTTACAGGGAACACATTGTACAACGATATTTTAGTGGATGAGATGTTTCGCTCCTATTTTATACATAATCAGCAATAACATTTTGGAAATAAAAATTGTAACAAAAAAAAGTATGAGTTTTATTTATGACTAGCTGTGCCTGCGACTTCATCCGCGTGGAGCTTTACAAAATAGTTACTGTTCAGTGACAGACACACAAAAATTATAAATAAATATTTTGGTATATGTACTGAGTATGCATACATATGAGTTTAGTAAAACACGGTTATTTTAATATTACAAACAGACACTCCAATTTTATTTATTTTTATATATATATATATATATACATTGAGAATAACAAAGAATGATAATAATATAATACAATAGCACAGATAAGCAAGGTGCATCATTAGAAACAGATAAGAGCGGCAACGACCTTTTTTGAGAAACAATGGATGGAGCACAATAGCGACGATGCTCGAGGAACGATAGATAAGCGGACAATAGAGGTAATTAAGGGTACTGGAGTTTGCAAATGTAGAAACCTAAGTCGCGAATCGTTAGAGTTAGCACAAAATGGATGCGTGCAATCGATTTAGATGACCCCAAAACCTTTTTTTTTTTTTTTTTTTTTTTTTTTTTTTTTTTTTTTTTTTTTTTTTTTTTTTTTTTTTTTTTTTTTTTTTTTTTTAGGATCACTCGATCAGAGGACCGACCGTTTGTACCAGTTCTGGCTCGTGAGCCAGAACTGGTACAAACACACTACTATCGTTCTCTCGTTTACAATTTTCCAGTAATTATACAAACCTTATCCAATTAGTTTAAATCATTTATGACAATTATAATATTCCTGTAGTTTTTAGGGTTCCGTACCCAAAGGGTAAAAGCGGAACCCTATTACTAAGACTTCGCTGTCCGTCCGTCCGTCTATCCGTCTGTCACCAGGCTGTATCTCAAGAACGGCGATAGCTAGAGAGTTGAAATTTTCACAAATTATGTATTTCTGTTGCCGCTATAACAACAAATACTAAAAACAAAATAAAATAAATATTTAAGGGGGCTCCCATACAACAAACGCGATTTATTGCCTATTTTTACTCGATATATCTAAATAAATGGTAAGAGAGAGGTAGGCACTTGAAATATTCACAAAATACTTAATTGTGTGTTACTTTAATAATAAATAATAAAATTAAAATTATAAAAATTTGGGGGCTCATACAACGAAAATGACTTTTTTGCCGATTTTTGCCCGCTATTAAAATCAATGTACCTACTGGTGTTTACCTAGCCAATGGTACGGAACCCTTCGTGCGCGAGTCCGACTCGCACTTGGCCGATTTTTTTTCGTCTTCATTTATTACTTTGTTTAAAAAATAACGATGTAATCGTTTGTCTAAATTATTTATACATCTATACAATAAATAAAATTGAAGTGTATGTTTGTAATATTAAAATAACCGTTTTTACTACATGTTTATGGATGTATGATAATACGCGGTACAAATAGGGTTGCCACCTTTTTTTTGTCAATTAAAGTACATTGGGTATTATAGGTAAGAAAAAAAAGTACATAGTATCAACATAAAGTACAATTTATTTTTATTTTTTATTAAATTTGAAAACATATTTTTTATTGCTTTTTGCAGCTTGTATCAAATTAGTACCTATCTCTACTAAACAATTGCACAACATCTTTACACACACTTCAGCTTATCGCAGTCCACTGCTGGACATAGGTCTCCACAAGTTCGCGCCAAAAATGGCGCGAACTCATGTGTTTCGCCCATAGTCACCATGCTGGGCAGGCAGGTTGGTGTCCACAGGGCTGGCTTTGTCGTACCGAAGACGGTGCTGCCCGTCTTCGGCATGTGTATTTCAAAGCCAGCAGTTGGATGGTTATCCCGCCATCGGTCGGCTTTTTAAGTTCCAAGGTGGTAGTGGAACTGTGTTATCCCTTAGCCGCCTCTTAAGACACCCACGGGAAGAGAGGGGGTGGCTATATTCTTTACTGCCGCAACCACACAGCAGCCCACACCACATCTTTAGAGTCTATATTTAAATTAAAAAAGTAACTCATTTTTTATCAAATTCAGAGACGCTTTGTTTCGTTCATCACAGCAAAAAATCTTTGAATGCTGACGTATTGGGAATAGGTAATAAGAATGAAATTACTTTATACAAGTTTATTAAATTGTCATCACCCTTATTAAATACTTGCTGCCATTTTTGTGCAGTTGATAGTTCTGCAAAACCCTTAGAAGTACATTTATAATATTAATGTAATTTCTCCATAAAGATCATCGATATTTACATTAAGTTTTCGCAGATTTAAATTTTCAATTATGTTAACAATATTATCTCTAAGACTAACCATAATCCCATAAATATCTAAAATTGTTATGCAGTTGCCTTCTAGACATTTAACAGCTTTATTAAATAGTAGCCAACCTGTGCCCACTTCGTTAGGCGTTAATTATTTTTGTGATGCAAATATATACCTAGTAAAGTTTTCATCCCGCTCGCATTTCTCCGACTTGATTTACATATACTATTATTTTTCACTGATTTTTTTGTTCAATAACAATAAAATATAGCCTATGTCACTCCTGAATAGTGTAGCTTTCTGTTAGTGAAAGAATTTTCATGATCGGATCAGTATTTGCGAAGATTACCTCCTACAAACAAACAAAGTTAGAAACTTTTAACTTTACCTCTTTATAATATTCGTATAGAAAATTAATAAGTGACTACAAAAATGGAAATAAATTTCAATCATATCATCAGATATGATCAGAAATTGTTAAAACCGGCCAAGTGCGAGTCGGACTCACGCACGAAGGGTTCCGTACCATTGACTAGGTAATATAAAATATATATTTAAATATATGTATTATATAAATATCGAGCAAAAATAGGCAAAAATTGCGTTTTTTGTATGGGAGCCCCCCTTAAATATTTATTTTATTTTATTTTTAGTATTTGTTGTTATAGCGGCAACAGAAATGCATAATCTGTGAAAATTTCAACTGTCTAGCTATAGCCGTTCTCGAGATACAGCCTGGTGACAGACGGACAGCGAAGTCTTAGTAATAGGGTTCCGTTTTTACCCTTTGGGTACGGAACCCTAAAAATGAGTGTTTAGGTGATGTGGCGCTGGTGAGTAGCGACATCTACGACAGCAAAATTTTTTAAAATCCTAAAGAAATCGAATCATGCATAATAAAGTATTTTCGTGTACTTTATTGCTCTCATAAAGTATAGAGTACATTTACCTAAAATAACGTACAATACTTTATTATAAAGTACGGGTGGCAACTCTAGGTACAAATACCAAAATAACATTTTTTACAATTCTTTGTCGTTGCGTACTTGCGTCCATTCGTTATAATTAATTTATTATAAAGATTTTCAATCATATCAAAATTTTTTCGACCCAGCGGGATTTGAACCTGCGCCCTCTGATGTGCCGTGTCAGCGCTCTGCTAACTGAGCTATGGGTCCTCATCTAGCCGTGTCGAAATTCTTGATATGATGATTTTAGGTTTTTAAGCAAACCTTGGCGTCGTCTATAGCGAGTTCTTTACAGATCCCGACTACTCAAAGATTTCATATTACAATGAATTCTTCGACAAGAAACGATACCATGCTATTTTTAATTCGTTTTTATTTTTATTTTTGTGTTACCCACACATGAGGAAATTATAAAGATTTTAAATCATATCAAAATTTTTTCGACCCAGCGGGATTTGAACCTGCGCCCTCTGATTAAATTAATTATATTATATTATTGGAGTTATCAGGGAAGTGGACATACTTCACTTACTTCTCATATAACAAAAGTGGTTTTTTAGCCGCTTTTTGCCCGATATTAAAATCAATGTACCTAGTCAATGGTACGGAAACCTTCGTGCGCGAGTCCGACTCGCACTTGGCCGATTTTTATTGTATAGATGTAGTATTTATAATATGTATGTTTATTGAAAAAAAATGTAACTATACCTGTCGGCTGTTACCTATAACACAAGCATTAAGTTGCTTACTTTAGAAACAGACGACCGGGTGTGTGTGTGTGTGTGTGTGTGTGTGTGTGTGTTGTAGATAATTATATTTATTTGTTTATATTTATTACTAGCCTCTGCGCGCGACTTCGTCGGCGTGGACTCCGCTCCTATTGGTCTTAGCGTGATGACACATAGCCTATAGCCTTCCTCGATAAATAGGCTATCTAACACTGAAAGGATTTTTCAAATCGGCCGAGTAGTTCCGGAGTTTACCGCGTTCAAACAAACAAACAAACAACCAAACAAACAAACTCTTCAGCTTTATATACATACTAGCTTCTGCGCGCGACTTCGTCGGCGTGGACTCCGCTCCTATTGGTCTTAGCGTGATGATATATAGCCTATAGCCTTCCTCGATAAATGGGCTATCTAACACTGAAAGAATTTTTCAAATCGGACCAGTAGATCCTGAGATTAGCGCGTTCAAACAAACAAACAAACAAACAAACAAACAAACAAACAAACAAACAAACAAACTCTTCAGCTTTATTATATTAGTATAGATTAGTATTAGTATAGATTTAAATATATTGAAATGAAAATGTTACCATACAAGTACCTACTTCTTAAAATATTATAATATGTTGCTACTTACAATTTATTTAGATTAATAATTTTTAATTTCTTACTAATTTTAGGAAAATATATACTATTACGTTATTTAACTTGATTTATTTTTCTATATACATATATTGTTAATCATACGCAGCTTTTTAACTGACTTCCAAAAAAGAGGAGGTTCTCAATTCGACTGTATTTTTTTCAACTACAAGTACAACACAAGTACTTTTAGAGTATGCGGCTGTCCTTCTTATTATAGACTAGCCCATTGGCCTAGCTTCTGCGCGCGACTTCGTCGGCGTGGACTCCGCTCCTATTGGTCTTAGCGTGATGATACATAGCCTATAGCCTTCCTCGATAAATGGGCTATCTAACAGTGAAATAATTTTTCAAATCGGCCCAGTAGTTCCAGAGATTACCGCGTTCAAACAAACAAACAAACAAACAAACAAACAAACAAACAAACAAACTCTTCAGCTTTATATATTAGTATAGATTACGTTATTTAACTTGATTTATTTTTCTATATACATATATTGTTAATCATACGCAGCTGTTTAACCGACTTCCAAAAAAAGAGGAGGTTCTCAATTCGACTGTATTTTTTTTCAACTACAAGTACAACACAAGTACTTTTAGAGTATGCGGCTGTCCTTCTTATCATCGACTAGCCCATGCGAAACATTCTATATCTATGGACTAGCCCGTTGGCGCAGTTTGTAGTGACCCTGATTTCTGCTCCGGGGGTTGTGGGTTCGATTCCGACCCCGAGTCTGGGTGTAATATATATATTTATTTGTGTACTATTTATAAGTATGTATATCGAAAAAAAAAATGTAGCTAGACCAGTCAGCTGTTACATATTATAACACAAGCATTAAGTTGCTTACTTCAGGAACAGATGACCGTGTGTGTATTGTGTAAATATTTATTATTATGACTCGTTTTTACAACTTAAATCCACTTTTCATAGTGTTGAGCGTGTTACAACGGAAACTAATTACACAACTCATGTTCTCATCCATAGTATATACCTATAACTCCACATTGTTAAACTTTAATGTATAGGTAGGAGCCAGCTGAAGTGACAGGATAGAGACAATAAATTTTGATTAATGATTATACTGAAATAAATTTTTAAACCTACACAGGATGAGGATATAATTACCATTTTAATGAATCTAGATTTCCTTGGGCTTTTAACCGACTTCCAAATAAGGTGGAGGTTCTCAATTCGATTGTATTATTACAAGCTTTTATTTAACTTGCAATGTATGTATGTATGTATGTATGTAACTTTAATGAATGTTTGTTCGGGTGAAATCTTGCAACTCAATTTTGAAGCAGATACCTTCAACCAATTGAGCTGAAATTTTGTATACAGGTTCGATTTGGATGACAATGCATGGTTTGTATGTATGCATGTATGTATGTATGTTTGTTCGGGTGAAATCTTGCAACTCAATTTTGAAGCAACCAATTGAGCTGAAATTTTGTATATAGGTTCAATTTGGATGCCAATGCATGGTTAACTTTATGACGTCATTCTAAATCCAATATGGCGGCATATCCAAGAGTGCGGACTAGTTATTTTTAGTGCACTTCTACAATATAGGTATCAAATGAAAGGGCTTGCTAACAATAATTCGAATAAAGTGACGTGATAACCGACTAAAAAGTCAAAAATAAATTAAAAGTAAAAAACCTTTTTAAAAAACAAGCTTTTATTAGAATGTGCTAAAACGAAAAAAATAAATTTTTACTTTAAAACTTTTACTATCTACTTATAAAGTCATTACACATAATCTATATGATATAAAAGCTTGTCGCGAGTTTGCTTGTAAACAAGTAAATTAATTAAATTGATGTGATTGATTTTAACTATTAAAATTTTCAAACTATTTTAGTTTATCTGAGATAGGGCACAGCAGGAAATTTCCTGCTCAAAATATGGAGCAGCCCGACTGGGGTAGTACCTCGACCTTACAGAAGACCACAGCTAAGTAATACTGTTTTCAAGCAGTATTGTGTTCCTGTTGGTGAGTAAGGTGACCAGAGCTCCTGGGGGGGATTGGGGATAGGGTCGGCAACGCGCTTGCGATGCTTCTGGTGTTGCAGGCGTCTATAGGCTACTGTCTTACCATCAGGTGAGCCGTATGCTTGTTTGCCGGACTCGTAACATAAAAAAAAACAACTAAGGAGGTACGAGTACTCATATCTCGCGACAAGCTTTTCTATCATATAGATTATGTGTAATGAGTAATGACTTTATAAGTTGATAGTAAAAGTTTTAAAGTAAAAATTTATTTTTTTCGTTTTAGCACATTCTAATAAAAGCTTGTTTTTTAAAAAGGTTTTTTACTTTTAATTTTTTATTTTACGAGTAGATGCCCGAAGATCTAATATAAGATTGAAACATCGCATGAATTTACAATAATTGGTATTTTAACTGGCACCTTATGTCCACTTCCCTGATAACTCCAATAATTTTCGACGGGACATTTACTGGCAGGTAGCTGATGTAATAAGGAGTGACTTAGGCTTTTAATTTTTAATTTATTATTATTTTTTATTTTAATTTAAGTATTATTAATATTATTTACATTATAATGTACAATTGATTTACTAAAGTTTTTTTTTTCAGCGAACGAATGTGTTACCTTATTCGAGCAACAAAATGATCATCAAAAAATAATACAGGAAGTGACTCAACATCATCTGGATTGATCTACAAGTAAATTTGAAAAACATAGATTAATAAAGCTTTGCACTGTACAATATCAACACTTAAATAATAATTCATTTTATAATATAATACATAATAATAATAATAAAAAAGTACTTAATATGGAAAATTTGGCTAAAATCGGTCTTCAAAGACAGCAAGGTAGAGAATTCTTAAAATTATATTAAGTTTAGAAGTAAGTTTTATAAGTAAGTTAGTTATAAAGTAAGTAAAGTAAGTTATATAAGTTTCACCCCACAACATCGATCAAGATTCAGCCAGTAATATCCCACCGTTGGGCATAGGTCTCTTCCCCATGTGGGGGAAGGATCGGAGCTTAATCCACCACGCTGCTCCAATGCGGGTTGGCAGATATATTTCCTACTATGAGTAACGATCGCTATCAGGTGTACATGATAACAACAGGGACCGACGGCTTAATAGAACGGGAGCCAGGTTAAAATTCGGTCAATCATTAATTCTTCCCGATCGAAACTTCGTAACATGAATAAGGGTTTTTTTATGAATTTTCGTCTTTGTCAGCTGCCACTCCGTGGGTGGGTTGGGCAGTGGCAGCCTCCCAAACATCGAGAAAAAAAAATTTTTTTAGTCATTTCCTCTGACTTCAAAATTTGTCGGATTATAGTTTACCTAATATCTTGAAGGAAACATAACGTCAGCTGGCCATAACATGGTGGAATAAACGTCAGCTGGCTGCTTGAACATGTAAAAAAAAATTTTTTTTCAGTGATTTCCTCTCAACTAAAAATTTGCATGGTGATAGTTTACATGCTACTATAAATGAAAATTAACGTCAGCTGGCTGGCTGGCTTAATAATGATAATGATGCTAGAAAACTTCAAGAAGATTTGTTGAGCTTAGATAGTTATTGTCTTATTAATAAACTTAACCTTAATGTATCTAAATGCTTTTCCATTAGCTTTACTCGTAAAACCCAGCCTTATAGGTCTAACTATTTTATTGGTAATCAAAAGTTAACTTTGAATTATAATACAAGTGATTTAGGAGTAGTCATTGATAGTAAACTGGTTTTCGATAAACATGTAACCAATATCGTAAACAAAGCATCTAGAGCCCTGGGCTTTGTAATTCGTATGTCTAAGTCCTTCAAGAGAATGAAAACATTAAAAGTTATTTATTGTGCCTATGTCCGGAGTCATCTTGAGTACGCAAGTGTTATTTGGAATCCTAGATACGACATATATATTAATTCAATTGAACAAATTCAGAAGAGGTTTACGCGATTTTTAAATTCCAAATTCCGCATTCCCAAAATGACTTATTACGAGCGTTGTTCGAAATTTCACTTATTGCCTCTCTTCTTAAGACGCAGTGTTTTAGATATTGTTTTCCTTCTCAAAATAGTAAGAGCTGTAATCGACTGCCCTGATCTGCTGCATAAAGTACTATTCAAAATACCGACACGTCCATCTCGTAACAATACTTATAAGCCGTTTATTATTCCATCCTCAGGTACAAACTACCGACAAAATAGTGTACTTATTAGAGCTTGTCGGGCATGTAATAATATTAATGTTGATATAGACTTATTTCATGGGAGTATCAGTACCATAAAAATGGCGATTGTTAGATCTATGATGGAATCTGTGCACACTGGTAACTAACTATTTTTGTTTAGCATTGTTTAGATTACTCTTTCTGGGAATAATTAGCATTGTTGTGTTTTTTTTTAGTTTCTATATGTGGTAGCTTGTTATTAGCTTTTTTTTTATTTTTATTCTGTATTAGTTATAAGTAGTTATAATAAGCTGTAAGCTATCCTAATAAAAAAAAAATAAAAAATAAAATAAATAAAAATTAACATGAATATAATAATTCTCATCAATGATTTAAACTCCGCAAAACGAAAATAATAAACATGGTAAATATTCCGTTTTCGAATAGTTTTAGTAATAGAAGTAACCATGTTAATCTAAAATCTTGTAATGTGTTTTGTTTATTTAATAATTTTTTTTTGAAAAATACTGTTTTTTCTTTCAAATACCTTATTTTTTAGTTACGTTATAGTAGATGTCATTGTGGCCACTTAAAATCCTTGGATCTGGCGTTGTGACAAAGAACCTACATAATCATAAATACGAGTCATCAAAGATTATTCAAAATGTACTCATTATATCTCCATTATACATTATTAAAATACAACCCATATGACAAGTATAAGCTTTTGATTTATAAAAGAATCATCAAAATCGGTAAACACAGTAAAAAGTTATGACGCTTATTATCACGTAGGTCGACGAAAAAATTCAGGTAAATGACGCATTATTGGTTATAACTCGAAAAGTACTTGTCAGATCTCAATTAAATTTAATTGATTCCAAATGACACTCAATACCTTTCGATTGAAAAGAAAAAACTAAATTACAGATGCTTTTAAAAGTTAGCTAAAAATTGGTTCAGTAGTTTCAGCGTCACGTACCGATAGCAGCGCCACCTACCGGGTCTAACTGAGATAAAAACTACGCTATCTTCCAAGTTGGACCAAATTACAGAGGCTTACAAAATTTGATACAAATTGGTTCAGTAGTTTCGGGAGTTACATACCGATAGCAGCGCCACCTACTGGGTCCAATTGAGTTAAAAACTACCCTATTTACTAAGTTGGACCTAATTACAGAAGCTTACAAAATTTGATACAAATAAGTTCAGTAGTTTCAGAGTTACACACCGATAGCAGCGCCACCTACCGGGTCCAATTGAGATAAAAACTACCCTATTTACCTAGTTGGACCTAATTACAGAAGCTTACAAAATTTGATACAAATAAGTTCAGTACTTTCAGAGTTACGCAGCGCCACCTACCGGGTCCAATTGAGATAAAACTACCCTATATCCCAAGTTGAACCGAATTACAGAAGCTTACAAAATTTAGTACAAATTAGTTAAGTAGTTTCGGAGTTACATAACGATAACAGCGCCACCTACCGGGTCCAATTAAGATAAAAAAGTTTCCCATGTCCGTCTCCTGGTTCTAAGTTACCTTCCCGCCAAGAGTATAAAAATTATATAGAAAAATTAATTTTATTAATGTCACTTTTTTATTTAACCGATGACATGTTTCTTTTGACGTTTGGAAGGGACATTAATTTCGTATATGTTGGCTAAAAAGTTCGTCTACTTTCCCCGAGATGGCGTCACTGAGCCAGTGGCGCCATCTCGGAGAAACGATACGAACTATTTAGCCCAATATATACGAAATTAATGTCCCTTAACTATACAATATTTACGAAAAAATTCCTCAAAATCCCTATATATCCCTTTTTAAATTTAAGGAATAATACGGTCCGTGTCCTATATATAAAAATGACCTAACACTATTCGCTCCATCGAGGAACCCTTTTCCCAAGATTAATTTTGCGTGAAAAGTAATTTCCTAAGACGTTTAGTGTTACATGAACATTGGGCTACAATTTTCCACGAACGAATTGTCTCGGTCCGTACTATACATTAGATATATATATATATATATATATATATATATATATATATATATATATGTGGAATAAAAGACTTAAGTCATTACAATCTGTTTATTTACGTATTAATTGTAGGTAGAATGCAATAATATTTAAACTAAATCTGCTAATTTAGGAAATGTCTTTGTTACAAACAAATAACTAGTCAGTTTATATACAATTTTATCAAGACAAATATATCTAATAATCAAGACAAGTATGATAATATTACATCTGATAAGAATATATTTTACATAGGAAGAAAATAGTAATAAAATAAAAGTAAACAGTAACCACTTACAATTTTATGTTCTTACTCCTCGAACGTCCGAAACGAACTGGCGAGGCAATGGCGGCATCTCCATTTTATA
The DNA here is from genome assembly GCA_905220545.2 of Melitaea athalia. Lineage (NCBI taxonomy): Eukaryota > Metazoa > Arthropoda > Insecta > Lepidoptera > Nymphalidae > Melitaea > Melitaea athalia. The sequence goes on from CAJNAG020000010.1 coordinate 115,014, forward strand.
ATTATACAAAGGGTGGGGATGGCGCCATTCCCGCGTGTTTAATAATTTAAACGAAAATCACCTAATATCTATGTCACTTTACTATTATAAATCATCATTATATTTTAAACTACATTTGCCACCAAGTATGACTTTTATTAGCTAGTCCCACAATAAACGGATATAATATTGTTGACACGAGGCAATGGCGGCATCTCCATTTTATAAGGGTGGGGATGGCGCCATGCCCGCGTGTTTTATAATTAAAAGAAAAATTAGCTTATATCTATGTTATTTTAGTATTATAAATCATTATTATATTTTAGACTACGTTTGCAACCAAGTACGAGTTTTATTACCCAATCCAATGATAACCGGATATGATATTGTTTACAGTCGGCCATCCTATTATTGTACGTCCTCGTACTTGACAGCAATCGTTCTGTAACTAAGATGAAGACAATTTTGTACACAAAGCAACGATCAGAACTGTATTCTTATATAAAATAAAACTTTCATAATAACCCAATTAGTCGTAAACTTTATAAAGACCCAATTGGTCGTATTATTACACAAGGACCCAATTGGCCCTAAATCACATAATGATCCAATTGGTCGTAAACTTTGTAAAGACCCAATTGGTCGTATTATTACACAAGGACCCAATTGGCCCTAAATCACATAAGGACCCAATTGGTCCTAAATTAGATAATCACCCAATTGGTCGTTAATTAGCAGAACCCAATTGGCTCTGTTACCTAAACAATCAGTACCTACTTATGGGTTGACTGGAAGAGATCTCTTTTAGAGATTAATTATTTAGTGCAATAAAGAATTAAATACCTACACGTCATTCAATATCCGAGTTATTGTTAGATTCTAACGTATCATCATGAGGTCGTTTAAAGCAAACCCAGGGTTTCAGTTTGTCCACGGCCACAACATTGGAATACTTTTTATTTCCCTTCCTCGATAATGGTGTGTCTTCAACCTGATAACGATCGTGATCAAAGACATGTGTAATTTTGTATGGCCCTTGATATTTTGGAATTAGTTTTTTACTATTTCCTGTAGCAGGAATATGACGTTCAACTCTAACCAAATCCCCAACGCTATATTTTATCGGTTCATACCTAGATTTATCATAATTTGCCTTTTGAGCTTCTTGTGTTGTTTCAATATGAGAGGCTACCTCACTACGAATCTCTTCAAGACTCTTGTCCAACTGGCCAATGTCACTGTCAATTATTGAGGTTACTTTGCTATCACTAGGGCCCTGTGGCCTTATGCCAAACAAAGCTTCAGCAGGAGTCTTGTTTATACCCTTGTTAAAGGTGTTGTTGATACCCCACTGGATATCGGGCAGGTGATCATCCCATTTTCTATCAGAGGAACCAATACATTTAGCAGTTAAAGCGTCAATAATAACTTTGTTGTATCTCTCCACCTGTCCGTTAGCCCTTGGGGTAGCAACGGCGTTCAAAACGTGTTTAATGCCCTTGTTTAGGACAAATTTCTTGAAGAGATCACTTGTAAATGATGTACCACGGTCGGAAATTATACGTTTGGGAACGCCAAAGATACTAATAAATTCATTTAAAATATTTACTGTTATTTTAGATTTGGTACTCTTTACCGGCTTTAAATAAATATATTTTGTAAACGCGTCAATCAATACTAGAATGTACATGTTCTTTTTGCTACTACACACAAATGGCCCAACATGATCCATATGGATGGTGTCAAACGGAATATCTACTTTGTGGATAGGGTGTAAGAAACCGGGTCTCCTACCACCAGGTGTCTTACTATATGCACATTCTAGACAAGAGCCTACATATTTAGTGACAAAAGTGCGCATATTGGGGAACCAATAATGAGACTTTATACGTTCTAACGTCTTGTCTACCGCGAAATGGCCTATATCGTCGTGGTTCTGTTTAACGATTTGCCAGCGGACGCCTTTAGGCACAACCCATCTGTCACCTTCAGCTGAGACTCTAAAAAGTTTTCCATTTTTCAGTTTGTAGTTGCTTTTTATCTCTACCACATCGTCAAACTCAGGATTAGATAAAATCCCAATAATTCGTTGTATCTCTGAATCAGAATTTTGTACTGTTGAAAGCCAATCAGTTTCGGTTACTGCATTAATGGTTCGTTCAGAATGATCATTATTATTATTGGCAGATGGGTTGCGGCTCAAAGCGTCCACATGTGCCATTGATGAACCTGCTCTATACTCTATTTCAAAGTCAAATTCCTGCATTTGAGTCCACCAACGTGCTACCCGGGGGACCATGTCACGTTTCATGAAGGTGGCTCTTATAGAATTGCAATCTGTGACTATTTTGAAACTAATTCCTACTAGATATACTCTAAACTTTTTCAGAGAAGCTACGACCGCCAAGGTTTCCAAATCATAAGAACAGTAATTTTGTTCTTCGGGGGTGGTTTGTCTACTAAAATAGGCTACCGGTTTTAAAACATTTTCCTCGTCTTTCTGTAAAAGCATACCTGCGATACCTATTTTGCAAGCGTCCGTATGCAATTCTGTAACTGCTTTTGGGTTGTACAGAGCTAATATTGGCTTCTGTACTAAGGTCGACTTGAGAGTATCAAATGCTTTTTGTTGGTCAGGGCCCCATACCCAAGCAGCTTTGTCCTTTAATAATTGCGTTAATGGCTTTGCAATGATCGAGAACCCCTTCACAAACCTACGAAAGAAACTCGTTAGGCCTAAAAATTGTCTGACGGTGTGTTTGTCTACTGGCGTTCTGAACTCTTTTATGGATTTTAATTTATCAGATCCCGGTTGGATACCCTTACTGGAGATAATAAAGCCTAAGTAGTTGACCGAGCGTCCGAAGAATGTACATTTAGATATTTTAAGCGTAAGACCCGATTCAGCTAACAATACTAAAACAGATTCTAACTTCTCCATTCCCTCTTTGATGGTCTTGGATGGAATAATTATGTCGTCTAAATAGGCCATAGCTTCCTTATGGCGTAAGCTACCCAGAACCTGATGCATCATTCGTTGGAAAGTTGCTGGGGCATTTGCCAGGCCGAAGGGCATTCTGTTAAATTCATAATGACCCTCCGGCGTGACAAACGCCGTTTTATGTCGATCCTGCTCCTTGATGGATATCTGGTAATATCCAGATGCCATGTCAAGGGCAGTAAAGAATTCATTACCAGCTAATGCATCAATCTGGTCGTCGATAAGAGGCATTGGGTAGTTTTCGCGGACTGTATTCTTGTTTAAGGCCCTGTAGTCGATACAAAGGCGATATTCACCGCTCTTTTTTGTACTAAGACTACAGGGCTAGCAAATGGGGACACTGAAGGTCGTACAATACCATTTTCTAAAAGTTCATTCACCATTTCTCTAACTACTTCTTTTTCTTTCATAGCTAATCTATAGGGTCTGTAAACAATCGGTTCACCATTGTGCAAGTCAATGTTCATCTCGCAAACAGAGGAGTGCCCTAACTCGGAAAGGGAAGAAGCGAAGCAATGTCTATACTTATTTAGCAATATTAATAATTCATCGACCGCAGTTTGGTCTAAATCCCCCGATATATTTAAATCTGCAGCAGTGATTGGATTCATTCGCTGATCCTTGGATTCAGAAACGTGGAGAACATTATGATTGATTTCTTGGGTCGCAACAATACCGCGAGTAATTAATAACCCATTTGTTAAATTTAATGGTTTAGAGCTTAAATTGTTAATTACTATTTGCCCATTACCATCATCGTCAAACTGAAAAAGCCCCTCCGGGATAAAATAAGTGGAGTTTGCATCACTACGCAGGCCCCCAACAACATAAAGTTCCCCTTTATATTTTGGCTCTGTATATACCTCCAAGATGCCTAGGCCAGTTATTTCAGAACATTTACGATTAAGAATTCTAATTTTGTTAGATTTCACTATGTCATCAAAATTATTATACAAAATATCAAAATGTTCGCCAGTTTTCCGAATCATTACATGATGTTGTTCAGTAAACGTTTGTCCTATCATGAGAGACGTTTCCATGACATCATCAGGTACAATTAATAGTTCTAGATCGGCTTTTACCCCATCAATTTCTACCTTTGCGTTAATTTTACCCAAAGAATGAACTACGGAATTTCCGAATCCTCTCAATACAGGTAAATCATCTATATTTATGTGAATGGTTCCTAATTTGTGCAACTGCGATTGTCTGATCATTGAGCATTCACTGCCAAGGTCAACAAAAGAATCCATCTCTATACCATTAACACGTACTTTCTTGAAATATTTATCTGAACATTTACTGCTATTCGTGACTCTATTAACAGACTTTGCACTTTCAGTTTTTAGTGCAGTAGAAGGGACCGGATTTTTTGTATAACATTGCTCCGTTTCATGACCAATTCTGTGATTCACCTAGTACATTTCTTTAAAGGCTCGGGACATTGACGTATAAAATGGCCTTCCTGTTTACAGTTATTACAACGTTGAACTTTATCTCTAACACTAGAGTTCCTTGCTTGGAATTCGGAGGGAAACAATTGATTCTTATTAGTTACTTTACGATCGGATATTGGCTTAACATTCCTAGCATTTTTCAAATAACTAAGTAATTTATCAAGGTCCTCATACTGAGCTGCCTCGGCTCCTAGTCTCACTGCCCTATCATCTATGCCATGCAGAACGCACTCTACGGCTCGTTTGCCAGTTATGTTACAGCGGTTAATAAGCGTAACCTTCTCATAAAAATATTCTTCAAGTGAATCGTTAAAACGGGCGCGCCTAGCCAACATATCTGCCAACATCTGTCCGTAGTTTTCCTCTGAAGGAAATGCTGATAGCAATTTCGTCTGCCACTCACTCCAAGAAAAGAACACCGATGGCAATCCTTCGTACCAACGCTTCGCGACACCTTGAAGTTTTGGAATTGCAAAGTGAACAATTTGTTTTTCATTCCACGAATACCATTCGGCAGCCTCGTTCACTTTACGTATCCACATTGCCATCGTTTGTTCCTTCCTTGCAGGGTCAAATTCGGGGACACTATCTTTAAACGAGCCTATTTTGTCACTATCCGGCATAAAAGATTTCAATGTTTGCAAGAGCGCATTTAGATTTTCAGGTAAATTATTATTTAGTAATGAATCACCACTGCCAATGTTTGGACCAGTGGTGTTACTTGATGGTCCTTGTGTAGTCGACGCCCGGGGCTCAGGTGTTGCTATTGTGGGCCGCCGCTGCTCCGGACTGCGTTGCACGCTATGAAGCCGGCTGCTGCGATCTTGCATGCTGCGATGATGGCTGCTGTGACCGTCGCACCGGCCACCACTGCAGCGCTCGCTGCTGTGCGACGCGCGGTGATGCCCTTGCTGGAGGCTGCTTCCGCCATGGCGTAGAGGACTACGCGACCGATGACTGCGAGATTTGCGCCGTGATCGGCTGCGTAGCTGCCGACTGGCGCGCTGATGCTGGGAAGGACTCTGCACCCGCCGATTCACGCGGTGCCTCAGGGAGCTGCGCGAACGGCTACGGGGTTGCGGGCTTCTGCCTGGGCTGCGCACCCGACTACGTCTTGCTTTCGGAGACTCTCGGGTCATGCTGCGTCGGCCTCTTCTATTCCCTTCCGGAACTCTTCCCAACAGCGGGGACTTCTCAAGTATTTTCTCCATAACCTCGCATGAAGAGATGAAAAAGAAAAGAAAAAAAAAATAAACAAGTATGCAGCGGAAAAATAAAATGAGCTAGATCATCCCACTTCTGAATTGTGGAATAAAAGACTTAAGTCATTACAATCTGTTTATTTACGTATTAATTGTAGGTAGAATGCAATAATATTTAAACTAAATCTGCTAATTTAGGAAATGTCTTTGTTACAAACAAATAACTAGTCAGTTTATATACAATTTTATCAAGACAAATATATCTAATAATCAAGACAAGTATGATAATATTACATCTGATAAGAATATATTTTACATAGGAAGAAAATAGTAATAAAATAAAAGTAAACAGTAACCACTTACAATTTTATGTTCTTACTCCTCGAACGTCCGAAACGAACTGGCGAGGCAATGGCGGCATCTCCATTTTATAATTATACAAAGGGTGGGGATGGCGCCATTCCCGCGTGTTTAATAATTTAAACGAAAATCACCTAATATCTATGTCACTTTACTATTATAAATCATCATTATATTTTAAACTACATTTGCCACCAAGTATGACTTTTATTAGCTAGTCCCACAATAAACGGATATAATATTGTTGACACGAGGCAATGGCGGCATCTCCATTTTATAAGGGTGGGGATGGCGCCATACCCGCGTGTTTTATAATTAAAAGAAAAATTAGCTTATATCTATGTTATTTTAGTATTATAAATCATTATTATATTTTAGACTACGTTTGCAACCAAGTACGAGTTTTATTACCCAATCCAATGATAACCGGATATGATATTGTTTACATATATATATACATACATATTGTTCGCGCAACCAGCTGAGCATAACGTGACGTATCGTTCGATCGTGCGCTCGCGCAGTCAGACCGCCCGCACCCCGCTTCAGTTGGAATCTGTGAGCGGACGGTGAGGGCCGCGCGCTTGTTGACGAAGTCGATACTAGCTTCAGCGCGAATTCATTACGTGTAGTAATCCCTGCATTTGAAACTTGATAAACTTTCTTGTATATCGGCGCGAATAACTCGTGCATAGTGAAACTATTTAGCTTGACCTCGTGTATGCTTTACGGCGCGGTTGTGTCTTTTTGTGAACCCCGAAAAGTGATCGCCATCTTGATGAGAGAAGTTAAAATTTGTTGAGGCTTTTTTATGACTGATGCATTTGTCTTAATTGTATTAATCTCGTTGTATGCCGGCGCGTGTTATTTCGATCGTATGGGTAATTGATTTAACGAGTGTTGAGTGATAGTTTTGGCCGGGTGAATCTGTATTAGTGAGATTAAAGTGTATAAGTATTTAAAAACCTGCTGTAACCTGTTCTGTGTTATATGGATTTTGCTTTTAACGATTAATTGTGCGTGTTAATATTTATGTGCCTTAAACTTGGATTTTTCTCTGCCGACGTTTTGTTTATATAAGACTATTAATTCCGTGACCGTGAGTGGAGTGAACGTCGAGCCTGATTTGCTGTCGAGTAGTGGCGCTGCAGCCGGCCTTCGAGAAGTCAGTCCACTTTCCTACACACACAAACTTCATTACACACCCACAGACCTACACACCGCCCTGACTTTTCTTGAACCGGTTTACCAGAGCCCCCTTCTTAAGGTAAGTTGTAAATATAATAAAATATATAGCAGTTTCGCGCAGAGCGATTAGTATCGCCCATAGGTAATTTGTGCCCGACGTCAGACAGTCCGCCAGAGGTCGCTGATGGGCCCCGAACTCATAGGCTCCGTGGGATTGTCTGGCGCCGTATCATTTGGTAAGCAGAGCGTGGTTACCGCGCCTTGAGCTGCGCGAGCTCTTTTTGATAGGGTTAGGTACCTATATTGCTGGCGGGTAGGTAGGGGAAGGTTGGCCGGTGTGCGACATCCCGGGTTTTTGTTTTGTCTTTATTACTGAATTTATTTGTTGAATTTGTTTCTATTGCTGAATTTTGTGCTACTGCATTTGTTTATATTACTGAATTTGTTCTATTACCGAATTGTCTATTTCTTTATGATGCCGTCACACAGGCAAGCCAAGGCACCTGCACTGATCATTCAGGAGCAGCTGCGCTGGGCGTCGCATGCCCACACTCTGATAGGGCGCGCCGACCGCGTAATTGGGTTGACGCAGCGGGCTGATCAGGTTAGGGATCGACTGGCCGTGGTAGAGGACGCGTACTCAGAGCTGATCTCTTCTGACGTGGAGAGCGGAGTCAAGGACTCCGCTCGCAAGGACTACGACCAGTTTCTCGATATCACGGATGAGCTGATTGAGGCAAGTGGCCAGCTGGCGCGTGAGAGACAGATGGAAAGTCTGGCGAAGTTGGAGTCTCGGCGACTGAAGCCAGCCCAAGTGGAGCTGCTAGGTAGGCTGCCCACCCTAGACTTGCCCAAGTTCTCGGGTGCCCTTGGAGAATGGTTGGCCTTCTCAGGTTTGTTTGACAGCCTAGTCGACGCCCGAGTGGACTTATCCCTCGGTCAAAAAATGGCATACTTACTCTCTTCCCTTGAAGGGGAGGCCCTGGCGATCGTCGGTCATTTGAAGTTGTCCGACGACTCCTATTTAATCGCAAGAGACCTCCTCGCAAGGAGGTACGCAAATACCTCCCGCTACTGAAAGACAAGGCGAGACTACGCCAGGACATTATCAACCCTGTCGTAGTCGCATGCAACTCACTGAGACGTCTGGAGCTTCCGGTCGACGAAGGGGCCGGAGGATCCTTTTTGTTGTTCCATCTTGTGCTGTCTCGCCTACCCCTCGATCTGCGGATCCACTTCAAAGAGAGGTACGGCGGGGACGGAGCCAACCACATTCCGTCGTCCAAAGACCTGCTGCTCTTCCTCGAGCAACAGTGCAGGCAGGTCACAAATGCGTCGGGTGCCGTCAGCACCCCCCGGGCACCTGAAAGGCGGAAACCGCCAGGTAGGTCGCCGCCGACTTCGCGGAAGCTAACTAAAGCTTCTTCCGGAGGGCGTCGCTCGCTCCCTAAGTATACCGGCCTAGTGGCCAAGGAGGTTACCCCCTCCCCCTCAACCTTCAACACCTGCAACTACTGTCGCGGTTCGGAGCACCGAGCCGTGTCTTGCCCTAAGCTGCGGGCTAAGCCCGCCCAGGCGAGGCGGACCATAGCGCGGGAACGCCGCTGGTGCTACTCCTGTTTGGAACGGCACCTTCAAAGGGACTGCCCGCACCAGCGGTCCTGTTCGCACTGCTCGGGTCCTCATCATGAGGTCTTGTGCCTGGGCCCGATCAGCGCTTCCCCTCGTTTACCTGCCGACCGCTGCTCTGCCACGGGCGGGGGCGCTCGTCAGCGCCTTCCGGCGCGTGACGCGTCTAGATCGCCCACCAACCACTACTCCCCGGGCCTGAACAGGGGACCTTCCCCCGATCAGTTGGGGGGTCACTCTGCCAGGGGCGGGGGGGTCTGCACCCCCCCTCCGCGGGTTGAGCGAGAATTCGCCGCCACTCAACGGTCGTTAAGACCACTGTCTCCTCCGCTAGCGGAGTGGCCGCGACTGGAGCGCCAACCCCCCCCCTTTGGTCAGTGTCGGCTAATTTATCAGGCCCCTGCGACTTCTTATTTGTCCCGGCCCGCGAGGCCGGGGCCCTTTGAATCTCGGGCCTATCCGCTCAGCGCTACCTCGGCGCCGGTGGTCGGGTTGCCGCCCGACTGTCGCTCTGAGGACCCCCGGCGCGAGGACTGGTCCGGCAGTTCCAGATAGGAACTTGCCGCCCTAGCTCCCACCACGGCCACCTCCACTGAGCCTTTAAGCTGTCAAACGGTCCTTTTGCCGACGGCCTCAGTGCAGGTGTACAACCCGAGGGGCGACTGTCTAACAGTTCGCGCCTTACTGGACTCGGGTTCACAACGTTGTGTGGCCTCTACTTGGTTGGTGGGCAGACTAGGGCTCCCCTGGAGCTCTGAATCGCGTCGAATGGTAGGCATTGGAGGCGTTGAGCCTCCTGCTCCTAGGGGAAGAGCTGAATTATTGTTTGGCCCTGCTAGCGATCATATTCGCATACTAGTTAGAGTAAATGTCCTCGATGACATAGTAGGTTCCCTCCCTAACGTCCCCTTAAATAACAGCGCGGTTCGTTGTGCGTCGGGATTGAAACCGGCAGACCCGCAGTGGTCCCAACCGGGCCCTATCGATCTGTTGCTGGGTGCTGACGCGCTGGGATTTATTGTGTTAGGCGAGATACGAGCCTTGCAGCCCAATGGCCTGTCGGCTCTGGCTACTGTATTTGGGTACACCTTCTTTGGCCCGGTTCTGTGGTCTTCACCCTCCCCAGTTGCCGATCCGCCCTCTCTTGTAGGCGTGTCCCTCTCGGACGTAGTACAGCGGTTCTGGGAAATTGAGGAGCCGCCACATGCGGCTCGGGTTAACCCTCTTGACCGTGAGTGCGAGTTGTTCTACCAGAACAATACTGGCCGGCGGGTCGACGGCCGCTTTGTCACTCGCCTACCTTTTCTTAGCTCACGGCCCTCTTTGGGCCAATCTCGTGCCCTTGCCGAAAAGAGGCTTCTGTCGATGGAGCGCCGAATGCGGCGCGACCCAGCCTTTCGCGACAAATATGTCGCCTTCATGCGCGAATACCAAGATCTGGGTCACATGTCCCCATCTACCTGCGATTGGCGCTCACAGGAGCACTACTTCCTTCCGCACCATGCGGTCTTGCGTACCCCGGAGAGCAAAATTCGCGTGGTATTCGACGGCTCCGCCGCCACGTCCAATGGAGTGTCCCTGAATCAATGTCTCCACTCTGGCCCCAAACTGATCAAGGACATATCTGACATCTTAACCCACTTCCGTCGGCACCAGGTGGTCTTTGTAGCCGACATTCGGATGATGTTCCGTCAATCTGTAGTCCATCGCGATGACCGTCGATACCAGCTCATTCTGTGGCGCGAGAATCCCAGCGATCCGATACGGGTGTTTGAGCTGAACACTACTACTTATGGACTCCGGTCCAGCCCGTATATTGCCATGCGAACCCTGCTTGAGCTCGCCGAGAGGGAGCGTCTACACTACGCTCGAGGGGCGTCTATACTGGAAACATCCGTCTACATGGACGACATCTGCACTGGAGCTTCATCGGTCGAGGAAGCTCTCGTATTGCGGGATGAATTGATTGCCATCCTTAAGTCCGGCGGCTATGAGCTGCGCAAATGGCTATCGAATTCCCCTCATCTTTTGAAGGATCTACCGGGAGAGGATCAACAGGATCCTCATCTTTTTGAGCACCCTGACAATCCTAATTTGCTGACTGTGCTGGGTATTCAGTACCAGCCTGTTCAGGATTCCTTCACGTATCGAGTCGAACTCGATCCCTCTCCTAAAACCTGGACCAAGCGCTCCGTACTGTCCACCGTAGCCCGCACCTTCGATCCCAATGGATGGATCACTCCAGTCATTTTTTTGGCTAAATGCTTTCTTCAAAAGCTCTGGCTAGCCGGGCTGAGCTGGGACGAGCCTCTTAACGGTGCTCTCTTGCGAGAGTGGCTCTCCATTGTGTCCTCCCTCCCGGACGTAAACCGAGTTTCAATGCCAAGGTGCTTCCTTCCTCCAGGGAGATGCCGGGCTACCCTGCACGGATTCTGCGATGCCTCTGAGAGGGGCTATGCAGCTGTGGTGTACTTGCGGACGGTAAGCCCGTCTGGTCAGACCGCGGTCCATCTTGTGCTTGCTAAAAGCAAGGTTGCTCCCATTAGGTCCCGCCTGACGATCCCTAAGTTGGAGCTGTCCGGAGCCGCTCTTCTCACACGACTCCTCAACCACGTCTACTCGTCTCTGAACTCAGTGATTGACATCACGGACGTCTATGCCTGGTCGGACAGTGAGATCATACTTTGTTGGCTCCGAGCTTCCCCTCACAACCTGGAAGTTTTTGTCGCGAATCGCGTGTCGCAAATCCAGGACTCTGAGACGCCTCTCAACTGGAGACATGTACCAGGGGAATTAAACCCCGCAGACTGCGCTTCTCGCGGCTGCAACGCCCCCTTCTTGATTGACCACCCCTTGTGGTGGGGGCCTAAGTGGTTGACTGAGTCCCCTGCAGTCTGGCCACAGAATAAATTACCTGAACCACTTGAGTTGCCGGGCCTACGAGCTCGAGTAGGAGTGGCCAAGGAGAAGCCCACTCTGGATTTCTCCCTGCTAGAGCGCTACAGCTCCCTCGATAAACTCTTGGGAGTGACTGCTTGGATGCGTCGATTCGTACGCAATTCGAGAGACCCATCCACCCGAATCCCTGATTCGGTTCTGTCCCCTGGCGAGCGTCGCGAAGCCTTGATGTACTGGACCCGTCTGGTTCAATTGGAGCACTTTGAGCCTGTTATTGAAACTCTAAAGCGGGGCTCCGTTGTCAAGGGTGCCTTGGGCCGTCTGAACCTCTTTCTGGACGACGCCGGCATGTTGCGCGTGGGTGGACGTCTGAGAAATTCCCAATTGCCCTACGCGGCTCGACATCCGTTATTGCTCCCTAAAGACGGCACTTTCGTTCGGTTGTTGGTCACTCACCATCACCTTAAGAATGCTCACGCTGGCTGCAATGCCCTTTCGGCCATTTTGCAGCGGGAGTTCTGGATTTTGGCGGGCCGACGCACCATCCGGAGCGTCATCTTTAAATGTATTCCGTGCTACAAACTGAAGGCCGTCATTTCTCAACCTATGATGGGCGACTTGCCAGCCGATCGCGTCACTGCTATCCGACCATTCGCGGGAGTCGGAACGGATTTTGCTGGCCCTTTCCTCGTCAAGTCGTCCCACCTTCGTAACGCGCGCTCACATAAAGCCTACTTGTGCGTGTTCGTATGCCTCTCCACTAAGGCCGTTCATCTGGAACTAGTAAGTGCCCTCAGCACTGAGGCCTTTGTGGCCACACTAAGCCGCTTTGTATCTCGCCGTGGGGTCCCTGACCTGATCCGATCTGACTGCGGGACCAATTATAAGGGCACGGATAGATATTTGAATGAAGTTGTCGACTTCCTGTCTAGCAATAAGACTTATTTAGGTACTGAAATGTCAAAGCGGGGCATCCAGTGGAAGTTCGATCCTCCTGTCTGCCCGCACTGGGGTGGTATTTTCGAGGCGGTAGTCAAGGTTGCAAAAACGCATCTCCGTCGCGTTATTGGCGAGACTATTCTAACGTTCGAGGAGCTTGCTACGGTATTCTGTAAAATTGAGGCGGTACTCAACTCTCGGCCCCTTGGCCCACTCTCGTCCGATCCAAATGATTTGGAGGTCCTAACCCCGGGCCACTTCCTGATTGGCCAGCCACTTAACGCCCTGCCTGAATACCCCTTTAAGGACTTAAAGTCTTCGCGTCTGAATAGATTTGAACTGCTGCAACAGATGACTCAGAATTTTTGGCACCGATGGTCTCTGGAGTACTTACATCTGTTGCAGCAGCGCGTTAAGTGGTCTGACAAGACGGACCCCCCTCAGGTTGGAGATCTCGTGTTGGTCAAAGAACCCAACGCTCTGCCATTGTACTGGCGCCGCGGGCGCATCGTTAAGTTGTCATGTGGATCGGATGGAGTGCCCAGGGTTGCCGAGGTCCTGGTCGGAGATTCGGTCTTGCAACGCGCCGTCGCGACTCTATCTCGATTACCAATTTGCTCTCGGACATAACGCCCTTCTGTCCGGGACGGGGGATTGTTCGCGCAACCAGCTGAGCATAACGTGACGTATCGTTCGATCGTGCGCTCGCGCAGTCAGACCGCCCGCACCCCGCTTCAGTTGGAATCTGTGAGCGGACGGTGAGGGCCGCGCGCTTGTTGACGAAGTCGATACTAGCTTCAGCGCGAATTCATTACGTGTAGTAATCCCTGCATTTGAAACTTGATAAACTTTCTTGTATATCGGCGCGAATAACTCGTGCATAGTGAAACTATTTAGCTTGACCTCGTGTATGCTTTACGGCGCGGTTGTGTCTTTTTGTGAACCCCGAAAAGTGATCGCCATCTTGATGAGAGAAGTTAAAATTTGTTGAGGCTTTTTTATGACTGATGCATTTGTCTTAATTGTATTAATCTCGTTGTATGCCGGCGCGTGTTATTTCGATCGTATGGGTAATTGATTTAACGAGTGTTGAGTGATAGTTTTGGCCGGGTGAATCTGTATTAGTGAGATTAAAGTGTATAAGTATTTAAAAACCTGCTGTAACCTGTTCTGTGTTATATGGATTTTGCTTTTAACGATTAATTGTGCGTGTTAATATTTATGTGCCTTAAACTTGGATTTTTCTCTGCCGACGTTTTGTTTATATAAGACTATTAATTCCGTGACCGTGAGTGGAGTGAACGTCGAGCCTGATTTGCTGTCGAGTAGTGGCGCTGCAGCCGGCCTTCGAGAAGTCAGTCCACTTTCCTACACACACAAACTTCATTACACACCCACAGACCTACACACCGCCCTGACTTTTCTTGAACCGGTTTACCAGAGCCCCCTTCTTAAGGTAAGTTGTAAATATAATAAAATATATAGCAGTTTCGCGCAGAGCGATTAGTATCGCCCATAGGTAATTTGTGCCCGACGTCAGACAGTCCGCCAGAGGTCGCTGATGGGCCCCGAACTCATAGGCTCCGTGGGATTGTCTGGCGCCGTATCACATATAAATATATACAAATAATGTAAACTACAAATAACGACAGTTATGACTTAATGAGCGACAGATAATGCTTTTTAAGACGTTGCTTGAAGCAAGCTTGCGTTTGAGCTTGTCTTATTGAGAGCGGAAGAGAGTTCCACAGGCGGACAGCATTAACAGTAAAAGAATTGGAGTAGAAGGATGTAGAATGGGAAGGAGTTTTCGGAAGCAAATTGGATTCAGATCTAAGAGAACGTTCATGGGAGTCGGAAAGAAACGTAAACCGTTCTTGAAGGTAATGAGGGGCATTAGGATTAAAAAGAACACAGTAGAGTAGTGTAAGTACGTGGGTATTCCTGCGAAGGCGAATTGGGAGCCACTTGAGTTTACTGCGAAATTTGGAGACGTGGTCATATTTGCGAAGACCAAATATGAACCTTATACAGAGATTTTGAAGGCTCTCAAGCTTATTTAGTTGCTCCTCTTTGAGATCCAGGAAACACGTATCTGCATAGTCAAGGATTGGTAAAAGTAGTGATTGTGCTAACGCAATTTTGGTAGGCAAGGGAAGAAAGTACTGAAGTCGACGGAGTGAACCAATGGCTGCAAACAATTTCCGGCTAAGCTGAGTTAAATGAGGTGACCAAGAGAGATGTCGATCGAAAGTTATTCCTAGGTTTTTCACATTATCACTAAAATTCAAAACAACTAAACAACGTTGTTGAAAAGTACAGGAGGTACAAGTAGCCAATCAATGCTACTGGCTAGTTTAGGGCTACCCACGATAATAACTTGAGACTTAGAAGGATTAACGCTTAACCCGTACGAGCTACTCCATTTAAAAATAAGGTCCAAGTCATTATTGAGTGGATACAGACAGCATTCAAAATAAATTCTTTTTAGACAGCCCTATACAGTTATATTTTAAAATTAATTTCTTTATTAATTTTTTTTTTTTTTATAAATTTGTCATTCCTAAATCTCGCATCGAATAGGTTTCACCTCTCTCAATTGTAATTTTATTTTAAATGATTAAAGTATTTTTAAGTCATTCTGTTTTTTTTTATCCCATCAGCTGCAGTAAACGTAATTGCCAATATCTATTACGCTGTATTTGCCACCAGAACTTAATATTGTTAAGGTCTGGAAAATGTACCAAGAGCAAGTTCAAGACACACCATTTCGTGACATTTTTAACAGAAAATATAATGTTGGATTTGGATCACCCTTAAAGGATACTTGTTCTGGATGTTTTGAATTGACAAGAATAATTGTGTTTGCTAGCAAACGAAAAAACAGACTTCAATTACATCGACAAGTAATACAACGTAAGTAGACGAAACAAATTAACAAACGCACTAGTTGTCACTACAATTTTCGTGGTTTCCCCTCAATTTCTCTGGGATTCCATCATCAGATCCTGGTTTCCTTATCATGGTACTACAGTTGGGATATCTCCTTTCCAACAAAAAAAGAATTATCAAAACCGATTCATAAATGACGAAGTTATGTCCGAACATACATAAAAAAATATACACGGTCGAATTGAGTAACCTCCTCCTTTTTTGAAGTCGGTTAAAAATAGAAACTGCCTCCACAAGTCAAGAAAAGGTGACATATATGAAAATAATATAGATTTGACTGGTGTGGAGATCTTCAGACAGGCCGGACCGGATGTTCGGCACAAAATAAAAACTCCACCATGATTGGAATGATTTTCAAATGGTTCAGCAGTAGTCCACCGAGGTCTACTTATTTTAACTAATTAAAGGTAAATTGGAAACAATAATTTGACAATGAACAATGATTCAAAAAATATATTTAAATTAATTGACATTAATTTAATTTTTAAAAATGACTCATTTTTTATGAGACAGGATAGATTTATTCTATCTAATTATTTTTATAAACAGATAGCATGCTTGCTATCACATAATTTACTTTTTGACATGGGTATTAATTTAACAGCTGCTTCTATTGAGCAGTCTAAAACACTGACATACTCCAGTAGTACCTTTAGTACTACTTCTAGTAATAATAATTTAAATTAGATAAGCAGACAACAGAGGCGAAAGTCTCTTGCTATCAATTACAAGTAAAAAGTAACTTACTAAGTGATAAATATTTATGTAATAAGCATTGTTTAAACTTGGTGCATCAAAACATACAAGGCCTTTTAGGTAAAGAACTAGAGTTAGAACTTTTTTTGAATAAATATAATATCAGTATAATTTGTATAACCGAACACTGGCTTAAAGAATACCAGGTTGTTTTTAATTTTGATAAGCACCAAGTTGCCAGTTCGTTCTCTAGGAAGACAGCTATACACGGTGGCTCATTAATCATAACAAATAAAGACCTAAAATTTAAGGTACGTAGTGATATTGTGAGCCTTTCCATTGAACGAACTATAGAGATAGCCTGTATCGAGTTAACGCAATGTATAATAGTCAGTATCTATAGACCACCCATTGCATGCTATGAACAATTTGAAGCAGTATTAGAAGAATTATTGACAAAGTTAACTGCTAAACGTTACAAAGACATTATAGTGTGTGGTGACTTTAATATCAATTTATTGGAAGATACTGTACTCACTAAAAGATTTTTAAGTTTGTTCAAATGTTGTGATCTTACTAACCTCTTCCTCAAGCCTACTCGGATAACTAATTCTTCAGCCACATGTATTGATAACATTTTTACAAATGGGACTCCGTCCTTCTCAGCAATTATTAATAAATTATACTCTGATCACTGTGGCCAATTAGTCAGTTTCAATTATAATATGGAAAAGCAGGTTAGTAAGAGGAAAGTGGTCGTTCCAGTGAACATGAAACGTATGGAGAGATTTAGAAACACTGTTGAAAACCAAATTGAGATACCATTAGTAGGTGGTGTTAATGACAAATATGGAGTTTTATGCGATCATATAAACAGTGTGTTTAATACTGTATTTATACCAAAAAAAATCTCTCCTAAGTATTGTATGTCATTCAATGATTGGGCGACTCCGGGAATCTATAAAAGTAGACAAAAATTATATGATCTCTTACATGAAAAATCATATAATACAAACATTGTTTTTCGTAATTACATCAAAAATTATTCAAAAATTTTTAAACTTGTTTGTGCCGCGGCCAAGTCAATATTCATTAGAAATAAAATTAAATCTAGTAAAAATAAAATTAAAATGACTTGGAATATTATAAATGCCGAAACTGGAAGAGTTAAAGAGCGTAATGGTGTCAGTGAACTCATCATTGACAATCACTCTATTAAAGCGGTTAATGAAGTAGCAACAGCTTTGGAAAAACATTTTGCCGACATTCCACTTTCGACAACTAAGGCGCTTATATCATCGCCCGAAGTCGCTGAATCGTTGCTTAAACAAAATGTTAATGCGTGCAAAGGTGATTTTATTTTCAGACCTATAGATGCTAATGAAATTGTTAAAACTTTTAAAACTTTAGAAATTAAGAACACTGCTGACCTCTGGGGTATATCTGTTAAAATTATTGGTACAATTATTGATATCATAGCACCCCACTTAGCGATTATATTTAATGAATGTATTATAAGTGGTGAGTTTCCTGATCTAATGAAACATAGTAAAGTTATACCTTTGTTTAAGTCCGGTTGTCATACTGATCCAACGAATTACAGGCCCATTTCTATTCTACCTGCCTGTAGTAAACTTTTTGAAAAAGTAATTCTCGGTCAGCTTTTAAGTCATTTCTCAAGAAATAAACTTTTACATAATAAGCAATTCGGTTTTACTAGAGGACGCTCCACAACTGATGCCGGTGTCGAGCTTTTTACTTCGATAGTCAATGCTTGGGAGGAGTCACGTGATGCTTTAGGTGTATTCTGTGATTTATCCAAGGCATTTGACTGTGTCCATCATGACACTTTAATCAGGAAACTCAGTCACTATGGCATTAAAAATACCGCACTAAAACTTCTGAGTTCTTATCTTAGTGATAGAACTCAGAGGGTTGAAGTAGATGGTACTAAGTCATCTGGGTCTCGTATACAGATGGGGGTCCCACAAGGCTCAATTCTTGGTCCATTTCTATTTTTGATATATATTAACGACCTACCATATTTAGTAGAGAAGAGGCATGAGATTGTATTGTTTGCTGATGATACTTCATTAATATTTAAATTACGTAGACAAGAAACAAACTATGACGATGTAAACAATGCTCTCTCTGAACTGGTTCATTGGTTTAGCGTAAATAACTTGCTTCTCAATAGTAAAAAAACTAATTGTATTAAATTTTCTGCACCAAATGTTAAACAAGTTGATATGCAACCAGAACTCAATGGTGATAAACTCAACTTAATTAACTCAACCGTTTTCCTTGGAATCACCATTGATTCAAAGTTACAGTGGGGACCCCATATCTGTACATTGGCGGATAGACTGAGTTCTGCAGCATACGCGATTAAAAGAATACGATTATTAACGGATATCGATACAGCCCGATTAGTTTATTTCAGCTACTTCCATAGTATAATGTCCTATGGCATTTTGCTATGGGGCAATGCGGCTGATATTAGCGTCATTTTTATTCTGCAGAAAAGGGCTATCCGTTATATTTATAAAATGGGATGTAGAGAATCTCTGAGAGAGAAGTTTAAAGAGATCAACATTCTGACCTTTGCATCGCAGTATATTTATGAAAATATAATGTACATACGGAAAAATAGGCATTTATTTGTTAGTCGTAGTGATCGAAATGCCTCAAATGATGTAACACTCAGGAACGACCACAAATTAATTTTTCCTAAATGCCGGCTCAAGAAAAAAAGTAGTTCCTTTATAGGAATGTCTATCTTAATATATAATAAGATTCCGGCTGCGCTTCAATCTCTGCCTTTACTAAAGTTTAAAAAAATTATTAAGCGAGCATTATGCAATAAAGCCTATTATACAATCAATGAATACCTTAATGATGAAAAGGCATGGAATTGAATAAAGCTCGACCAGGCTATGTCTATGACCCGCCTTGTAAATTAGATAGTTACAAATATTGTGAGCAGGTGGCATGGGATGGTCTCGGCACGCACGATTGACTGTCTCGTGTTTGTCCTGATCATTTCATGGTCCACTACTGCGTTTTTATCTTGTATCTGACTTTAAATCTTTTAAAAGAGTACTGAGAGTTTTTTTTCCTCCGGCTTTTTTTCTCTCGGCCTACACTAGGGCCATCATTATTTATTGTAATATTTAATAAAGCCGAGGATAAAGTAGGTAGGTAATGTCTACCGAGACATTATAGCTTAATATTTTGACTAAGTTAAGGCGGCAAACACTGGGTACATTACGTAAGTTTGTAATGTACCTAGTGTTAGGATATAAATTTTTATTTTATTGTTTGATTTTTTGCTGCCTTAACTTTCTGTTATTATTGTTTAGTTTTTTTTGTAAATCATTTTTTTTTTCTTTTTGACTTTCGTTAAGTGTATTACATATACCTTATGGCGAAATAAATAATTTGAATTTTGAATTTTGAATTTTGTCAATAAAAAAGGTGGAATTCATTTTCCCCGTGACGGGGCATTTGTTTATACCCCTCGATAAAATTTAAAAAAAAGTACCAGTATTCAATCAAATGACTATGTTGATACTATAAAAAAACATGCAACAGTTTTCTATCTGAAGGACATTTAAGTATGCGATTGGAATTTGGAAGACACCAAGCCAACAAATCCATAAGACAACCCAGGCATTACATTTAAAAAAATCTTTCAAGATATTCATATTCATAAGAATGAAAGGAGATCCTCGAGGAGTTAAAGGAAACCTGACACTGCACAAAGGTTATGTTGTCTTCTGAAGCAATAGATAAACTGGATGATCAACACTATGTTATTTCATTACTTAAGCTGGAAAACGTACAGTTAGCCTGAGAAAGAAAAGTTTTCAATATCCTCGTCCTGCCCATTGTCCTTTTTAAATCACAAAATATACTTGTCACGTCCTGCCCAAGCTTACAAAAGTGAAAGGTCGTACTTCTGCCCAGTGTCATTTATAAATGACATATTCGAATTTCGCGCCTATTATTCTCGATTGCCTCTTTATTGCAATTTTACTACTTGCTTCTGATTGGTGGGATTGTTGTCAATGACGGAGCATCCATTTTGGATTACATAGACAAAATACCTTAGGTTAGTGTCAGTCCACAATCCACATGGTCAAGCTCAAGATGGAACGTCGTCCACGTAGAGGTAAGATTTATCCATTTTTTTCAGTGTAATCATAGATTTTTAGTGAGCAATAAGTTTTTAAATCTTGAGTTTAATAGTTACATAACCCAAATACGTAATATTTTAATTTTGATTTTTTTACAAATGAAAAATTGTATTATGTCCTTTTAAAATCCCATCGGGCACATTTAGTTAATAATACTTGTCATTGTTATAGACTTGAGGGACATTGATATTGAATGTTTACTCGAGAATTCAGACATAGGTGACTTAATACCTTCAGATGATGACTGTGGAGATCCAGAATATAATCCAGCACGGGAAAGAAAATCGGTAAGCGACAGCGATTCCTCGGAATCTGAAGAAGAATTAAAGGATACTTTGTCCTAATATTTTGAATTGACAAGAATAATAGAAACTGACTCCACAAGTCAAGAAAAGGTGACATATATGACGCGAAAACGAATACATATCTTAAAAGCTAAAGCTTTTTATGAATTATTGAAGGTTGAACAAGAACATACTGTTTCATTTTCATTCGATTGCCAGAAAAACAACCCACTTCCCAAATTACCCGATCAAGCGGCATACTTCAGTAGATAGGTAATTTTATATGTACGACTTTACAGTTGTTATTCGCACTTCCAAATCCGCTTTAGATAATGTACGTACATACTGTTCAAACGGTGTAAAAAACGAACATTCCAAATCATTATCACTACTGTAAACAATGTAGCGCCTTCCTTTAGTGGTTGTAGGAAAAGATGAACTATCACTCCGTTCCGGGGATGAATTTATTGACATGCTTGCATATACGCCCGAAGATGTAGACGGTTGATTTATCTCGTCGTAATTTTACAGATTATTATATTAGATTTAATAGCCGTGAGGTTGGCATAACACCTTTTGATTTTCATCTTGTAAACATTTCTCTTTGGTAGTTAAAACTAAATCGACAATTTTCTTTCCCCTACTCATTGTAGAGTTCAATCAAACACACCGTATTAATGCACTTTTAACTTTGAAATGCGTATGAACTAATAAGCCAACACGTCAACGGTCTGCTTATAAGTATAGTTCAACTACAATGACAATATTATTCGGAGTAATGAAATTTGAGGGTAAATGTAAATAAACAGCAAAGTGTTATCGCTCCAATATTTTTGCAATGCATAAGTATAAACGTACAAAGGACTATTCAAAAATATATCAACTTGTCAATGTATTGTTATCGTTATATTGAGTATAAGTAAGCTTTAACAATATTGCTTTTTGTTTCGACTAAACACATACCAGATTATTTTCAACACGTTGTAATTGATAGATGTCAAATAAAATATGCTATGTAGCAGTGTGTCACATAGCAGATTTTATTTGACAAAAATTTAGCTGCGGCACATAGCATATTTTAAAAAGCAGTCGTAGATCGTCGTACACTACTCATAGACACATAACAGTTTTTTTATATGGTAGATAGGGCTGTGAACTATACGAAAAAGTCAAAAAGTAAAAATCACAAAAAGTGCACATAGCAGATTTTGGTTTGACAACGACGTAATGTTACTATCAAAAGGTGGATGAACAGGAAATAACAACTAAAGAAAGATTAATTCCAAATAATTTGAAACCCTTCAAGGGCACTCTGTCCGTGTATCAGGTCCTAAGGGATAGAACTGTTCCAACGACAGTTCTTAGCTCAGCTGCTTTGATTGTAACGCTGATAAGAAATGTATCGATGAATATGATTTAGGATGTCTACCAAATTATAGCAATGGAAACATTGAAAACGTTGATCCTAATTATGTTGCTCCACTGTCTAATTTAGTAATAGTAAATCGAAACCAAGGTAACCGTATGCAAAATCCAAATAAACAAATAGTTGTCCTCTCTGACATTGAAATAGGAGTAACCAACTCTTTTTATATTTGTCTACAAGTTCATCAAGATCGCCGCATTGAGTGGGGAATTAAATGCATAGATTGTCACGTCGATAGTGCTCTTGATTCTAATATATATTTTTAAATGTCTTGTGTTTAGTTGTGTTGTTGTGTTAGTTGTTTTCAGAAATACTGTATAACGTTCCTTTAATAAAGACTATGATTACCAAATAGATAGTAATATAATTATTGTAAAAGTGAAAAGAAAACCATTGAAATTGGAAAAATCAGTATTTTTGTGTTTGTTCTAATTTAAAAAATTCTGGCATAAAATAATTGTTCTGCCAAAAGGCTTATTTTTTTTTTTTTTTTGATAAAATCGTCAAAAATATGTTCCGGACTAAGATTCATCCACCTAGTGATTGGTAGATAGCAATACATAATATGAAAAAATGTATAACTGAAGAACAATTGTATATCATCAAGCAACTGCTAAGTACAGCTTCTTCCGCTGGGGTTGAAAGAATATTTTCAGCATTTAATTTGGTGCACAGCAAAATACGGAATAGATTAGGCACCGAGAAGGCAGCCGAATTAGTCTTCCTTCCGAAAAAACTAAATTCAAACAAATAAGTGACTGCGACTGCGGTGAAACCCAAATGGTTTTATGTTCATTTGTTAATGTTGCCTTTTTTATTTTAATTGTTGTTTTTTGTTAAACATTACAAAAACGACGTGTTTTTTAAACTACCTTTAGAAGAATATATGTTTGTTGATTTTCGTCAGTCATTTTTTTATAAATTTATTTCAATATTTTTTGTTAAATAGGCAAATAAATATGCTACTTAGTTTTGTAATAAAAGAATGACTTAATAAAAGAACTAATCTTTTGATTTAACAAAAAATATGTTGTTTTGTTTAAACAAATAACTTACTTTCATACTGAAAACGATCAGATAAAATTATAAAAACCAAAAAAAAAATCTGATTAAAATCAAAATACTCTGATCGTTTTGATTTTATTATAAAAATCATGATTTTTATCAACCCTGGTAAATGGACGAGGCAATGCTAAACATATGAGCATTATTTACAGTATGAAAGCTTATAATAAGCAGGTGATTTCAGTGACGTAATTTTTGTTTTGGATGCTCTGTTAATTAAAAAGGGTCGTGTAAGAGGAGTGTTGAAAAGACACAAAGATACAGGTTTGATGGCTATCGAAAGACATGGTGAAGATAGAAACTCGGCCAAAAATATTAGATTGAGAGAAGTAATTACTTCATTTCAAGGGTGTTGAATCACACTACTGGCAATCTAAAAGTAAGCGTAACTAACTGAAATCAGAGTTAGGCATTACATCAATGTTTAAAATGTTTATTAAAAAAAATATAAAATTTAATATGTTTTAGTCATCCAAGAAGTGATATGTGATCCGATCCGCATGCATAGAATTGAAGGAAAAGATAAAAATTGAGAAGGACGATTCAAAGGCCCAAATCCAAATTGAACTTGAAAGTTCAAGAAAAAAGAAGCCAATCATTTTTCAACTTTTTAGCAAACACTAAACCCAAAGTAAAAATATTATCTTTTGATTGTGCTAAAAACCAACCATTACCAAAAGTACCAGTACAAAGTAGTAGTAGTAAGTGTATAACTTTACAATAGTTATAGGTCATTCCCATGCAAATCTGACTACAGAAAATGTATTTTCTTACTTATGGCCAGATGTTTATGCAAAGGGGTCAAACGAGTCATCTACTATAGTCGGTGAACTCACGTCTACATTAGAGACACTAAGTTTAGAATAATTAGTTTTGTCGATGTAAGTTGCAGTTGTTTAAGTACCAAGTATCGATTAGGGGAAGATTGGCACCATTCGTACACGGGGAACCTTCATACAGTCACTACAACCGCCTGTTAGAACGATGTATTTATTTAGCTTTGCGTGTGTAAGTAGGCTCGAGCGGCTGTCAGTTGTCAACGAAGTTAGCCACCAGTGCGGCCATTGCAAGTAATGCGAGAGGACGTAATGAGTTTTTGCATGCTCAGAGTAAATATTTTGTCGATGTTTTCGGGTGTTTCGTGGTTATGTGAAGTTATAAATTCTATTGGTTTATTGCTATTTGGTAAGTAACTACGATCACGATAATAATAATGTATCTTTTTTGCTGTTTTTTATAAATGTTTAGTGGGTAGGTTAAAATCTTTCATTTTTTTACCTTTGGGGCAGATTCGTACGCCTACTTGATGGGCACATTCCTACGCGTACGAATGTGCCCTCTAACTGTTTTACGTGTATCCCCATGTATAAGTTTTTTTATTTATTTCAGAAATAGTTACAGAAAACTCCTCCTCGAGTACTTGCAGCTTGGTATCAGACTTCTGAGTTGCAAGAAAAACCATGTCCTATTACACCAGCAATGATTCGGCCCTATCCTACAACTGATAAAAAGAAAAAAACAACAAAAGAAAGGCAACCAGGAAAGACCAGAATATACACCGATACGCCGGAAAAAAATAGGTTGGAAGATTTGCAGAATGCCAAACAATTAAAGATAAATAGAACAAAATAGAACAAGGAAGAAAAGCAAAAGCGAGAGAGTTGAAGCGCACTTTGAAACTTGTCACACAATCAAAGCCAAAAAAATCGAAAAAGAAAGAAAGCAGTGATTCGGAATCTGAAAATTCTGGCATTAGTTTACAGGAAAGTTCGACATCAGTAGTGGATTATTCTGATGACAATGAAGATCAGTATGTCGATGCTACCGTGAGGCCCGAAAAAATTAACGACAACAGTTTTGTCTTAATCAAATTTGCAACAAAAAAAAAAAAACGATTGTCTACTACGTACGCTAAAGTTATAAGCCATTATTCTCAAATGGAATTTAGGGTCTCGTATTTAAAAAAAAACCAGGAAAATCCTACTCTTTGTATTTCGTGCGTTGCATTTCTGATGTCACATTGGTTCTTCCTAATCCAAAATCTCCAGGAACATCTACGGCTAGGACATCTAACATATTCACATATTTTCCTGTTGATTTAACACAATATTATGTGCAATAATTAATTATTAAGACTTAGTTTATCTTTTATTTATGTCTGATATGCCAAATAATATTGATCTCTTATTGACTGATGCGTATGAAATATAAGTGTAGTCTGCAGTATTTTGTTTTTTTTTTCTACTTATAGGTATTGATTTATTTTTCTAAGAAATGAATATGTTTTGTTGATAAAAAGTTTTGTCATTTAGTTTATTACATCGTTGCTATTTTTAATACCTACTAATATTAGTTTTGATACTTATTTTGCTATTTTATTTAACCTGTACCTACCTACTAACCTACCGTCCGAATGTTCCCCTACCTACTCGTATGTACGAATGTACCCCTATAGTGGGGTAGATTCGGACATATGACATCTTTTTTTAAAATGCATTTTATTCATCTATTTTAAGAAAGAATGATTTTCCATACATTTTTATTAGGAAGCTGAATGTATGTAATTTATTATAATAACAAATTAAGCAATTTATCTTTGATACGTGATTTTTAAAAAAACAAAGATTAAAAAGTGTACGAATGGTGCCAATCTTCCCCTATTAACAAAAATAAAATTGGAATAACAAAAACACGATCATTATAAGCCAGTGGATATATCTTTTATATAAAAACAAACGAATTATCTAGTCCACTGTATCTCTGCATACAAAACAATATATAAAGGACCTTGAATAAGTTCTCGCTGTTTCTTTAACGATAGCAGTAGCAGTACCCCGTTCGTAGAATTTTGAATTTCGAACACATGCAAGGCAGTAGTGTATCTAACCTTAAATTTGAGTGTATGGTAGTTCACTTTGGTGTAAACAAAGTTATATTTTCTTGGATCTGAAAATGTCTACTTTTGTGCCTAATAAAGTGTATTTGCGGGGAATTTTATTACACGACTTTATTCAAAAGAAATCTGCAGCTGAAGCACATAGAATTCTTGTTGAGACTTATGGTGACAATGCTTTGTCGAATACGACATGCAGAGACTGGTTTCGACGCTTCAAAAATAATGATTTTGAAATTGAGGATAAAGATCGTTCTGGCGCACCGAAAAAATTTGAAGACGAAAAGTTGGAGGAATTACTCGATCAAGACCGATGTCAGACGCTAGCAGAACTTGGAAAAACATTACAAGTAGATGAATCAACTGTTTCAAAACGTTTAAAAGTTTTAGGAATGATCCAGAAGCAAGGACATTGGGTACCGTATCAATTGAAGCCGAGAGACGTCGGACGGTTTCTTACGTGTAAACTACTGCTTTAACGGCAGAAAAGAAAAGGTTTTTTGCACCGCATCGTGACTGGCAATGAAAAATGGATACACTACGATAATCCAAAGCGTAAAAAATCGTGGGGTAAGCCTGGCCATGCATCAACACCGTCTGCAAAACCAAATATCCATGGTTCGAAGCTTCTTCTCTGTATTTGGTGGGATCAGCAGGGTGTAATTTATTATGAGCTGCTCAAACCGAATGAGACTATCACGGGGGACCGCTACCAACTTAAATTGATGCGTTTAAGTCAAGCCTTAAAAGAAAAACGACCGCTATACGAGCAGAGACACGACAAAGTGATTTTGTTACATGACAATGCTCGGCCTCATGTTGCTAAACCAGTGAAAACCTACCTGGAAACGCTTCAATGGGAAGTTTTACCCCACCCGCCGTATTCACCTGACATAGCCCCTTCTGATTTTCATCTACTCCGTTCGATGGCACATGGCCTAGCTGACCAGCGCTTTCATTCTTATGAAGCTAAAAAATTTATCGATTCTTGGGATAGCCTCAAAAGACGTCGTTTTTCCGACGCGGAATTCATATACTGCCAGAAAGATGGGAGAAAGTGGTCGCAAGTGATGGACAATACTTTGAATGAAATGTTTTTGTTCCTTATAATTTAAATAAAACTTTAATTTTGTAAAAAAAAACAGCGAGAACTTATTCAAGGTCCTAATAGATTTGACTGGTGTGGAGATCCTCAGACTAATAATGGCTAACGGATACTCAGCATAAAATAAAAAGTCCAACTTTTACTTTATTCAATGTGTGGATTCTTCGCGCGTCGATTTAATGCACTTTTGTCAATTTTAGTGTAGTTTTAATAT
>CAJNAG020000010.1:147500-158244 GCA_905220545.2 Melitaea athalia
AGGACGCTATTTCCTCGAGGCTGGCTTCCACCAGCCCTTTGTACTTAGCGCCCTTCCGCTGTCCCTTAATCGCCTCCAACGTCCTCTGGAGTTGGGGCAATTTGGCGAGCAGGTCTACGTTCGAACACTTTCCATTGTCCGCCGTCAACTGCGCCTCTGTCCTCGCCAAGAGCAACAGCTCTTCCTCACACCACCTGCGCTTCACCTGTGGTGGAGCGGCATCCGCATTGGCTTCAACGGGGTGGGCACTACGTTTGTGAACTCCGAGCCCCGTCTTGGTATTAAATGTACGGCCACAAACTGGGCAGGTCCACTCAGGCGCCCGCCCAACACTCTCGTCGGGAGTGTCGGGTCGAACGACCGGGGAGGGATTGACCGTGCTCCCCGACTCCTGTGGGAGGTCGGGGCGGTCCAAATTCTCTTTATTTGGCTTTTTTGCAACGTTTTATCCCGATTGTGGCCGGGCCGCAAACCCAGCCACCGGGCCCGCCCGCGGTTTTCGCAAGGTCCCAACCGAAGAGAAACCGCTAGACTTGATGGACTCCAAGAAGAATGTACTCGAAGCCCACCCATCGGGACTACTGTGGCACCGCCTCCACAGCCAACCTGGATTACACCCCCAAGCTCGAAAGGTGTCGCACCACTCCGAAGAGAACCCAGGGACTAGCCTGGCCGCGTTCTCCGTCACCCCCACGCGTAAGCGCCCAGCGCCCGCCCTGGCGATGGCGGAGCCCGTAGCGGAAAGTGCACTTGCCTCGTCTGAAAGCAGGGAAAATGACACCAACGAGGCTCGCAGCTCGGCATCGGCTACTTCGGGCTGCCTAATTTAGGTGTCTGTCCCCCCCCCCCCCCCACATTAGCTCTCGCAGCGGCGCCACGTGCAGGCTGTGGGTAGGAGTTGGGCGTCACGACCCATGACAGGCCGCTCTTCTCCTTTGCCGGGCGGGCCATGTCCGCGTCCCCTCAGCTAGCCGGCAGGCTGGGAAATCGCGGTCATCTAGTAATACGACCCGCCCGTGAGTATCTACGCTTCATCTTCCCCGTTAGGGGTGTAAGCGACCGCACCAGTGGTTTGTCATAGTTACAATCCAGAGTGTACCAAGGTACATGCACGACCGCCGCCATAACCCGCTGGTCGACCTAGGGAGCCGGGATGTTCGGACTCGGAAGTGCCACTCGGAACCCATCCGGGAACTCGGAAGCCCAACTCGGACCCGGAAGTGCCACTCGGAACCCATTCGGGAACTCGGAAGCCCAACAGGGACTCGGAAGTGCAACTCGGAACCCATACGGGAACTCGGAAGCCCAACTCGGACCCGGAAGTGCCACTCGGAACCCATTCGGGAACTCGGAAGCCCAACTAGGACTCGGAAGTGCCACTCGGAACCCATCCGGGAACTCGGAAGCCCAACTCGGACCGACACCCGCACCCCCTTAAGAGAGTCATAGTTACTCCCGCCGTTTACCCGCGCTTGCTTGAATTTCTTCACGTTGACATTCAGAGCACTGGGCAGAAATCACATTGCGTCAACACCCGCGAGGGCCATCGCAATGCTTTGTTTTAATTAGACAGTCGGATTCCCCTTGTCCGTGCCAGTTCTGAGCTGACCGTTGAACGGCGGTCGTACAGAACCGCGCCGATCGCGCACGAGACGAAACCGACGCGGCCTTACGGCTAGGAAGATCCGCGGAAGGCCGGAACGCGGGTCCGGATTCCGCCCGAACGCCCCCCGAGAGAGACGAACGAGCATCGACCAGGCCCGGCACCGGCCGCATCCGCTTCCCGTCCAAACCCGACACGCCCCGGTCCTCAGAGCCAATCCTTATTCCGAAGTTACGGATCCAATTTGCCGACTTCCCTTACCTACATTATTCTATCGACTAGAGGCTCTTCACCTTGGAGACCTGCTGCGGATATGGGTACGAACCGGCGCGACATCTCCACGTACATCCCTCACCTGAATTTTCAAGGTCCGCAGAGAGTATCCGGACACCGCCGCAAATGCGGTGCTCTTCGCGTTCCGAACCATATCTCCCTTCTATAGGATTCCATGGAACTCGAACGCTCAGGCAGAAAAGAAAACTCTTCCCGGACCCCTCGGCGGCGTCTTCAGGCCACTTTGGGTTACCCCGTCGAACACTCGCTTTGAAACGAGGGAACGATTATTGAAACGGTTCCGCTGCCGGGTTCCGGAATAGGAACCGGATTCCCTTTCGCTCAAAGGGCGTTATTTGGTTTATATCGTTTTATAAATATAAAGAAAACACGCCACATCGACATAAGATCTCTCCTTGAGCTTAGGATCGACTGACTCGCGAGCAACTACTGTTCACGCGAAACCCTTTTTAACGTCAGTCCTCCAGGGCCTCGCTGGAGTATTTGCTACTACCACCAAGATCTGCACCGACGGAGGCTCCAAGCGGGCTCACGCCCAGACCCTTCTGCGCACTCCGTCGCGCACGTCCTACTCGTTACGGCATAATGACGCAAAACGTACAACGTCGCACGTGCCCGTAACGGTAGTGTATAGACAAAACGCTTCAGCGCCATCCATTTTCAGGGCTGGTTGCTTCGGCAGGTGAGTCGTTGCACACTCCTTAGCGGATTCCGACTTCCATGGCCACCGTCCTGCTGTCATGAGCGACCAACGCCTTTCATGGTGTCCCATGAGCGTTTTTTAGGCGCCTTAACACTACGTTTGGTTCATCCCACAGCGCCAGTTCTGCTTACCAAAATTGGCCCACTTGGCACCGTCATCAGATCTCCGGCTTCATCGTTCGAGTAAGCCGGAGTTCTCACCCATTTAAAGTTTGAGAATAGGTTGAGGTCGTTTCGGCCCCAATGCCTCTAATCATTCGCTTTACCGGATGGGACTGTTAATAATCGACGCCAGCTATCCTGAGGGAAACTTCGGACGGAACCAGCTACTAGATGGTTCGATTAGACTTTCGCCCCTATACCCAGTTCCGACGATCGATTTGCACGTCAGAATCGCTACGGTCCTCCATCAGGGTTTCCCCTGACTTCGACCTGACCAGGCATAGTTCACCATCTTTCGGGTCCCAGCATCTGTGCTCAGAGCGCGCCTACATTCACGGATTGGAAACGAGACGCCTCGGGAGTGCGAGAGATCGATCGAGACCGACGCTCCATCCTCCCTGAGCGCGCGGTTTAGCGCGCGCCTTCACTTTCGTTACGCCTTTCAGTTTTACGTTAAATAATCTCAATGACTCGCACACATGCTAGACTCCTTGGTCCGTGTTTCAAGACGGGTCCTGCGAGTGCCCGAAAATGAATCATCGCAGACGGATACGCGCACAGTCCGAGACAGCACGGCTGCGACGACAGCAGCGCCGCGTCAACGTCCGCACTCGGGCAGGACGTCGACATTGTACGGCGTTCGCTTGCGTCGGGCCGGACGCGAGCGAGGCGCGTGCGCGATTCGTATAAAAGTACGATTTTGTACTACCGTCCGACGGCCGGTCGGCCACCGTCACGGTCCAATAGCAGTGCGTTAACACGACGACTGGACTCACGAACGGCGCTTAGACCGACATCGAACGGGTCGCGATGCATTACTTAGAGAGAAGTGCACGCCGTCGACGGACGTCGACGGACGCGACCCGTGCCGCACGACACACCCGCTAGGGGAGGTGTTCGACATCGAGGCGCGCGCCCGTACGCCGTCGAATGACGATGAATCTCTCCGTTCGTTCATTCGAGTTTCGCAGGTTTACCCCTGAACGGTTTCACGTACTCTTGAACTCTCTCTTCAAAGTTCTTTTCAACTTTCCCTCACGGTACTTGTTCGCTATCGGTCTCGTGGTAATATTTAGCCTTAGATGGAGTTTACCACCCACTTAGGGCTGCACTCTCAAGCAACCCGACTCTGAGGAGTGTACCTCTCGCCGTCTCGCTCCGTCGCTACGGGCCTGGCACCCTCTACGGGAAAACGGCCCCGTTCAAGACGAACTTGGACAGGAGTGGCGACGACGAGAAAGCGATACCTCCCGAACACCACATCTCCCGCGATCGTTACAACCGCGGGATTCAGTGCTGGGCTATTTCCTGTTCGCTCGCCGCTACTAAGGAAATCCTGGTTAGTTTCTTTTCCTCCGCTTACTAATATGCTTAAATTCGGCGGGTGATCCTCCCTGATCTGAGGCCAACGATAAAAAAAAACGAGGCAGACGCGATATCCGTCGACGCGACGGCGCCGAAGGTACGCCGAGACGGGTCTAATGCCCCGTCTTCGGCGTCTGAGTCGGCGTCGACGCGCTCTTCGGACGTCGAGTCCGCCTACCGAAAACACGACAACACTCGTGGGCGTGTCGTGCCGTCTCGTTCGTGAGCAAGATACATCGACGCGTGTGCGTATTCATTGTTTCTACATGCATTATAGAGCGGCGATCTCTAAGTACTGCGACGTCGCCGCATCGCTCTCCGTTTACCGTCGATATAGAAGCGCGTATATCGTTCTTTTGATCAAACGATAGGCACGACGTCACCGAAAGGACGGAGAGACGCGGGACGTCGTCGTCTTTTGAGACGAGAACGCCGAGCCGCGCTTACGTACGCGAGAGTATATCCGCGAGACGGAATCTCTCTCGCATCGACGTAAACGCTATATACATACACGTATATTTAATATCGCACTTCGCTCCGTATCGTACATGAACAATATTTAAACGGACCGAAGTCCGATAAGCGCGCGCGAACGCGCTTACCGACCCACGGATACCGTCATATGTACAAGCATAAATTAATACATTTACGTAATGTACAGTGTGATATATATATTTATACAGCCGGCCCTCAGACAGGAGTGGTCCTGGATGTTTCTCCACGGACCGCAATGTGCGTTCGAAATGTCGATGTTCAAATGTGTCCTGCAGTTCACACTATGACGCGCAGTTAACTGCGTTCTTCATCGACCCGCGAGCCAAGTGATCCACCGTCCAGGGTAATGGTTTGGTGTGTTATTGTAATTTTTTTTTTTTTACATGAAAAAAAAAAAAAAAGAAAAAAAAACATATATATATGATTTCAAAGATGTACGGTCGAGCACCGCGTAACGGTGAGCGCGACTTTTTTATTTTTGTTTAACGTCACGACGACTCGAACGCGCTATGCTAGACGCACAGAGCGAGAGAGAGAGGCCAAGTGACGTATGATATTTTATGATAGATATCAAAAATATCATAATCGACGATCGCGACGCGAAAGACTGACGAAAAATTCGAAAGTTTCGCATCTTACATCACGCCGAAAACGAAGATCGTGACCCGAAGCCGCTCCCGCAAGAGCGGTCGACGTCGCACGATCTCCGATACCGCTTAATCTTTCATCGACGATACGACTCTTGCTACGGAGTTAAAATGGTATTTGGGGTTAGAGAGCGTCCCACCATTCCAACCCGAGCTCAAAAGTTAGAGAAGAGAAAAATTAAACTACAGATTAAATTAAATTTTAGAGTCAGAGGAAAGAAAACAAAAATTAATTCAAATTAACAATTTATTGACCGGTTACTTAATTTAAATAACAAAAATTCAAACTAGATTTGAAAACTACGATCTGAGTCCTGGCACGTGGTGCATGGAGAGTTGAGCACTTAACTTTAGTCCTTGGGTTGACCCCGACGGCCCTTGGCTCACGTCGGAGACGCCTAGCACGCCACGTGGTCCGGCGTAGCTTCCTCCGATGCCTCCAGGTGCCGGTAAAAATGGCTGGGTCGACCCGCCGTCCGTCGCTCACACCCAGGTCCCCAGAGAGAGATACCTGGGGCGGATTCCTCTGGTTACGTGGTCTGGTTAGGTGATATGTGGGTATGTGGGCACACCCAGGTCCCGAGAGAGGGGAACCTCTGGTTATGTGGGGCCCCTGGCCGAAAGTATCGCCACGTGGTTTTTCGTGACCTTGCTCGCTGACCGCCCGACGCCACGCCAAGGACCCCACTACCGAGTCTCACGAAACCACAGCACTTAAGCAAAACGGACAATGAAAAGCAGAGGTCCAGCCACGACAGTCGCTTATAAAGCAAGACCGAAGCCCCTCACGTCGCTAACCTCGCCCCGTAGCACGGTCCTCTCGACGAATGTACCGGACGAAGGGCTACGCGTCACCACGCCAGAAACCCACTTCGATGAGCACCGTATACATATAAAAAAATATACATATATGTTACACTCTTCGTTACGACCGTATTTTGAGTCTCCTCCCGGCCTTCGGTTCGTCGCGCACGACGGACGCTGTCGCTAGATACGATAGAGAGCGAGTCGCTCGAGTCTCACGCTACGCGACGATCCAACGGTACGATAACGAATACGATTTCGGAGGGCGACGTTGACCGCGCACGAGACCACAACGACCGACCACTCGTCGGGAGTCGCCGAGGATAGCGTCTCGAAACGAAATCGCATCGCACGTCACACGTCTAATAGACTCGCGGCGCGGATTCTTACCGGTCTGCGTCTATCTGGAACGTGATCGTGTGCACATTACGAAGTCGCTCGATGTCGCTTCCGAAGCTTCTCGCTCAACATGTGACGGCGCGGTCTCGATATGCTCGATAACATCTAGTCCGAGAACCGATCTTTCAACGTAACCGTCGTTTGATGCGATCGTACCCGATAACGTTTCGGACTCGCATGCTAGCTCGTCTAGATCGTAAAAATTTCGCTACAGCGCTGCTGCGCTTCGTCCCGATATCCGAGAATGAGAGACTAGTTCGTTCGAACGGTCGATACGACGAGATATCATCGTTTATTATTATTATCTATTAGCGTTACTACATATCGTAAGAAACGTCACGCGCGAAAGTCGTGATGTCGAACAATACGTAATTTCGTTAATGATCCTTCCGCAGGTTCCCCTACGGAAACCTTGTTACGACTTTTACTTCCTCTAAATGATCAAGT
The DNA here is from genome assembly GCA_905220545.2 of Melitaea athalia. Taxonomy (NCBI): domain Eukaryota; kingdom Metazoa; phylum Arthropoda; class Insecta; order Lepidoptera; family Nymphalidae; genus Melitaea; species Melitaea athalia. The sequence goes on from CAJNAG020000010.1 coordinate 154,419, forward strand.
TTGGTCAACTTCCCAGCAACGCCGACGGCCGTGAAGCCACCGCGTGTCGGTCCGAAGACCTCACTAAATCATTCAATCGGTAGTAGTGACGGGCGGTGTGTACAAAGGGCAGGGACGTAATCAACGCGAGCTTATGACTCGCGCTTACTTGGAATTCCTCGTTTATGGGGGATAATTGCAAACCCTAATCCCCAGCACGAAGGAGTTTCAACGGGTTGCCCGGGCCTCTAGGCCAGGGAGAACATGCTGATTCCTTCAGTGTAGCGCGCGTGCGGCCCAGGACATCTAAGGGCATCACAGACCTGTTATTGCTCAATCTCGTGCGGCTCGAAGCCGCCGGTCCCTCTAAGAAGAATTTTAATACGCCGCCAGTGAGTTGTCCGACCGAAATCGGACACACCTAAATGACGACGCCTATTTAGCAGGCTAGAGTCTCGTTCGTTACCGGAATTAACCAGACAAATCGCTCCACCAACTAAGAACGGCCATGCACCACCACCCACCGAATCAAGAAAGAGCTGTTAATCTGTCAATCCTTCCGGTGTCCGGGCCTGGTGAGATTTCCCGTGTTGAGTCAAATTAAGCCGCAGGCTCCACTCCTGGTGGTGCCCTTCCGTCAATTCCTTTAAGTTTCAGCTTTGCAACCATACTCCCCCCGGAGTCCAAAATCTTTGGTTTCCCGGAAGCTGCCCGCCGAGCCATTGTAGTAACGTCGGCGGATCGCTAGATGACATATTTACGGTTAGAACTAGGGCGGTATCTAATCGCCTTCGAACCTCTAACTTTCGTTCTTGATTGATGAAAACACCTTTGGCAAATGCTTTCGCTGATGTTCGTCTTGCGACGATCCAAGAATTTCACCTCTAACGTCGCAATACGAATGCCCCCAGTTATCCCTATTAATCATTACCTCGGAGTTCTGAAAACCAACAAAATAGAACCGAGATCATATTCTATTATTCCATGCACGAAATATTCAAGCGGCATTTTGAGCCCGCTTTGAGCACTCTAATTTGTTCAAAGTAAAATTGTCGGCCCACCTCGACACTCACCGAAGAGCACCGCGATAGGATTTTGATATTGAACCGGCGTTTTACCGCCGGCTCACCGACGATATGCTCCGCAGACGTGTCGGTATCACCGCGGATGCGGTGCACCGGCAGCGCGGCGCACAAATGCAACTACGAGCTTTTTAACCGCAACAATTTTAGTATACGCTATTGGAGCTGGAATTACCGCGGCTGCTGGCACCAGACTTGCCCTCCAATTGTTCCTCGTTAAAGTATTTAAAGTGTACTCATTCCGATTACGAGGCCTCGAAAGAGTCCCGTATCGTTATTTTTCGTCACTACCTCCCCGTGCCGGGAGTGGGTAATTTGCGCGCCTGCTGCCTTCCTTGGATGTGGTAGCCGTTTCTCAGGCTCCCTCTCCGGAATCGAACCCTGATTCCCCATTACCCGTGACAACCATGGTAGTCGCAGAAACTACCATCGAAAGTTGATAAGGCAGACATTTGAAAGATGCGTCGCCGGTACTGGACCATGCGATCGGCAAAAGTTATCCAGATTCATCAAAATTAACGACTTCGGACGAGAAGCCCTCCGTCGATTGGTTTTGATCTAATAAAAGCACTCATCCCATCACTGGTCAGAGTTCTGATTGCATGTATTAGTTCTAGAATTACCACAGTTATCCAAGTAACTGAGTAAGATCTAAGGAACCAAAACTGATATATTGAGCCATTCGCGGTATCGCCTTAATACGGCTTGCACTGAGACATGCATGGCTTAATCTTTGAGACAAGCATATAACTACTGGCAGGATCAACCAGGGAGCTAACACACGATTATCGAATGAAAATTAATTCATCGAAATCATCATCGCATATAAACTCACGACGAAGCGAGCGCGCGACCGAAGACGCACGCCCCGCCTCGCGCGAGACGTCGTACCGTAGAGAAGATCGCGTTAGACGCGAATCTCTCAAGCGGTTGACTGTCATATAATGAACTGTACTATTATGTTTATATATTTCTTAACGAAATATAAAAACTACACGACACGGCGGTCGCTCGGTTCGAACGTTCGCAACGAGATCTCAATTCTCTATCTTTACATCAAAGAAGATACACGATCGCACACGGAGTGTACGTATTATATTCTTACAACGAATTAAATCGTTTAATAACAAACGGACCGTCGCCCGGTGTTAGAGTGATCGCACCAGATCGTCTTTTATGTTAATTTTTCATCGATGACGAAAAAGAAATTTACGTTTCGATAAGTGTGCGCGCGATTAAACGCTCACACATACAGAGACGTGTCGAGTGTTCGTTGAACGATCGAAGAGTCGTCAATATGCAACACGAAACGGATACACTGAATCTCGCTTGAAACAAACGGATCGAGAGCGATTCTCGGAGAGATTCCCCGAAAAACGCGACGACGCCGAGAGAGACGGTGAGATGCTTACGTGTGTCCGTCGATCGGCACAGTTTCACGTTCGTTGAGAAGATACACAACAAACGCGGGCGGCGAAAACGAAACGAGTCGTCGGACGCGACCCGAAAGGCTCTACCGATTTTTAATATCGATAGAGTTCGAGACGCGCCACCCGACCGGATCGCCACCTTGTATATGCGCCGCGACGAAATTGACGTTCAGTTCGATCCTCCGTCGTTCGAAAGCGCCATTGCTATTCTATAATAATTACGATAGTAATAATAACAGTAATGATAATAATAACGATAACAACAATAATAATAATAATAATAACAACAATAATAATAATAGTAATAATAATAAATATCTACACAGTACACACACGGTCGTCTGTTCCTAAAGTTATCAACTTAACGCTTGTGTTATAGGTAACAGCCAACTGGTATATATAATAATAATAATAATATAATAATAATAATAATAATAATAATAATAATAATAATAATAATAATAATAATAACCCCCCCATGGGAATCACCTTGTCGTGGTGGGGGGGCTTACGGGAAGAAAATACGTGAATCAAGGTCATAACAGCGAGACTATACTTCCACCCCAATAGGGAGATACTGTAATCATAGCCACTTACACCTGAGGTATTTATAACTTCTTCCCAACTAACGATTCCCAAATATCCCTTTTACATGGAGAATAGTAATCGAATTTATAATTTACGGCCGCTGCCCGGGGGTCGCCGGGGCGCACCTGGAGCTGATGCTGGGTGCCACAGTATGCGATCCATCGGCGATGTGGAGTTGAGCAGGCGGGCTCCTATCGACAAGAAGACTACAGCCGGACCTCGAGAGTTGATCAGGCGGACTCCCGATGTTGATGCTACAGCCGATTCTTCGGGCGATGAAACTAATTCACTTTTTACATCTGTACCTTCTACTTGCCCTTCTTATATGACAAAAAGAACATTGACCACCAACACCTCACTCGACAGTGTTGTGCAAGATGTCAATCTTGACACTGAGCTTGCACCCATTGAGAGTGCTCAAAATCGGCGCAGGCGATGGACACAAGAAATGAATATATTCATACTGCGCACTTATCTTCAACTAACTGAGTTAAATTTAGACACAAGATCTTATCTTGAACCACTCCACTTAAAATTTACAGAAAAATTTCCAAACATGCAAGTTAGTCGACAAAGAATAGGAGATCAACGCAGAGCTATAGTCCGAAATAAACTGTTACCACAAAATATAATAGACCAGATACATGATGAAGTAAAAACAGAATTAAACCAAATGAATAGCAGTATTTCGACACATTACACACAAAAACCAAAACATTATCATGCTCTAGAAATGGAGTCAGTCAA
>CAJNAG020000011.1:0-147845 GCA_905220545.2 Melitaea athalia
GGTTTATAGCGTGACGTCATGAGCTGTAATTTGTGTTTCAATCAAAATGGCCGATTGCAGTTTTTTAATGTTTTATTTTATTGAAAATCACAATAATCTTATTATTTTACATAAAACTAAACCAGTATTTTGAATTTTTTTTAATATGAGTGTTCCCCTGAAATCATTAAATTGACGATTTTTTGATACTGTCGTCATGCCCATTCAATCAACGAAGACCGCGCCCCCACTCTTTTTCGCAATCGTTTATAGTGCAAGTGTGCAATGTCAAGTACAAGAATGTGAGTTCTGTTACTACGCAACGAGTAACAATGTGACACACGCACACAAAGTTAAATGACAGAAAATTTCACAACGGACTGGAAATATGCTCTACTTCATTTCATCTACTTAAAAAATAAAATATATGTCGCGATGGTCCTTTATAGAATGAATTATCGTGATATTGTTAAATAATAATATTTTAGTAAAAAGAAATAATGTATCTAAAAATTATTATAATAAAACACGACTTTATGGAAATAATTTATTTATTAATAACCTATGTTCAGTACATGAACATAAATTGTAAAAATTATAGTGGAAAAATAGTTCATTACAGACAAATATTGATATAATTTAACTTTTCATAGATAATAAAATTAGTTAATTAAATAAGTCTAAAATTGTAATACTGGCAATAATTTATTCTTAATGTTAAAGTTTTGTGTATGGCAATTCTTCCCTTCTCACTTCAACGGCCATAGCGTTAACATATATAAAAATTGTGTGCATAAAATTAGCTAAAATATATTATAATAAAGTTGTTGAGAAATTTATAGTATGTTTCATTAACATACTTTAGTGGTCCTTCGATATTTAATCGTATAAAATCAGTGATTCGTCGTGATATTACCGGCGTGCTTGCTATGAGAGCACATGGTGTCGGTGGCGGATACCTATGGTGAAGTAGGTAAAACACAAGTTCGTGGAGCATTCATCCTATGTATGGTGCCCAAGAAGTTGCTGGAGGCCTACGTAAGTTCCCAAATCTATATTTGTGGACGAATTTCATACTTTCTTCGTTGGAATTTTTTCAATTGAGTGAAGTTGGATGGGAGTGTGACGTCACGATCAACGCATAGAGCAGCCATTTGCATTTTGTTCGCCGCATCAAGGAACAACTTCAGCACGTAACGTCAGTCATGAGTCAACTCAAGTGTGACAATCTGTGGTGACAATCATCTGTCACTTGCACTTGACACCTCCCGGCTGTCATCCTATAGCTTCGGACTATACTATTGTCGTGTTTGAATATTTTCACGTGAACATTATAAAATGGAGACGGAAATTAAACGTCTTAGGATAAAAAGGCGACAACTTAAAGCAGTAATTACAAGGATCGAGTCTTTTATAAAAGACCCAGTTGCGCTAGCTGCTGCAAGCAAGGACATGTTGCAGGCAAGAAAGGAGAAGCTTGTAAGTACATTGAAACAATACGAAGAAGTATCCTTAGATATATTGTCAATTGATGAGAAAGACGGTGAAAACATAGCAGATATTGAGGAAAAGTATTTTCAAATATTGTCAAAATTGAACGAAACCCTAAGTTTATTAAAAAACGGTGAAAGTTTAGCGAGTGTTAGCATTTCTAATTCTAAATTACCAAATATTGATATATGTAGTTTTGATGGAAAAGACTTTACTAAATTTAAATCTTTCATGGACTTATTTTTGGCAGTAATAGATAAAAATCAATCTCTTTCCAATGTTCAAAAATTATTTTATTTAAGAAAATATGTTACTGACGATGCTCTTTCTTTAATTATTAACTTACCAATTGAAAATGAATCATATCCAGTTGCCTTAGAATTGTTAAATAAGCGTTATGACAACAGACCACGTTTAGTGTCTAATCATATAAACATTTTGCTAGACTTACCTCAAATGCAAAGAGGAACTGCAGTTATACTTAGGGCATTCATATCTGATATAAGACAACAATTGTATGCACTTAAAAATTTAAATATGCCCACCGATAGTTGGGATATGTTGTTAATATCAATATTAAGTCGCAAATTAGATTCATACACCAATAGGGCTTATCATCTTGATAAGGTGGACTTTGATAAAATGCCTACTATTGATGGATTTCTGACTTTTTTGGAAAAGCGTGCTATGGCGCTTGAGGATAGCCCTACATTAAAGGGTGCACCTTGCTATGAAGGTCCTCGTTTTAAACAGAGTCCTAAGGCAATAAACACCGTTATCAAAAAAGCTTGTTTATTTTGTAACAGTATGGATCATCCTATATTTTTATGTCCTAAATTTAAAATGAGTACCATAAATGAGCGACTCAATTTTGTCAATTTAAATAAACTTTGTAAAATATGCCTACGTGATCACAGCGACAAATGTAAGTTTAATTTTAAATGTAAAACTTGCAAACATGCACACAATTCACTCTTACATGAAGAGAAAAAAGATATTGTAACTTTGCACTCTAACAGACTGTTATTCAATAATGTAACTTCTGTTTTGTTACCTACTATACAGGTAAAGATATTTGATAAGTATGGACAAGAATTTTATGTTAAGGCCCTACTAGATAGTGGCAGTCAAGCTTCAATTATAAAAAGGTCTCTTGTTGAACAGTTATACTTAAGTCCTATTTCTCAAAAATGTAATATTATAGGTGTAGGCAACAAAAATAATCAGGTCAGTCAAATTGTAAATGTCACATTAAGCTCACTAATTCATAATACTCAATTTCAGGTAAAATGTCATGTAGTGGATTCCATAACCACAAAATTGCCTCAAAATTATTTTGATTTAAGTAGCTTGGAGATACCCAAGAGTGTTAAATTAGCTGATGTCAATTTTAATGTCCCTTCTGAAATTTCCTTATTACTCGGAGCAGATTTGTACTTTAAGACCTTATTACATGGTCACATTTTCTTAAATAATGGATTGGTGTTACAGAATACTCTATTTGGATACATAGTAGGTGGCTCAATGGCATGTAATAATATAAACAATGACACTACTTTAGTTATTAACCATGCTCTAGAAAATGAAGATAAGTTGAGTGACATAATGGAGAAGTTTTGGTTGTCTGAAAGAGTCCCTGAGGTGAGTAATAAAGTAAATTGTGAATTTCAAAAGACTGAACGTATCTTCAAAGATACTATGAGTTTAAAAAATTGCAGATTTTATGTAGATTTACCGCTAAAGAGCTCGTTAAATAAGTTGCATATTGGAGATACTTTTACAGCTGCACTTCAGAGATTTTATTCATTAGAAAAGATGTTTCAAGCTCATCCTAGATATTTTAACCAATATAAATGTTTTATTGACGAGTACATATCTCTGGGACATGCTAAAATAGTAGATATAAATGATTATGATGTTTATAATGACCCTGTTTATTTTCTTGCTCATCATGCAGTGCACAATGAGCATAGCAAGACAACCAAATTGCGGGTTGTGTTCAATGGGAGCCTGAAATCACAATGTAAAATATCACTTAATAATGTCATGTTAAATGGACCAATAGTTCAAAGTGAGTTATTTGATATATTAGTATTATTTAGAACTTATCGCTATACATTGATGTGTGATATTGAAAAAATGTTTAGGCAGATTTTCATTAATTCTATTCACACGCCTCTGCAAAATATTTTGTGGCGAGATAATCCACAGAAACCTATAATTTGTTTACAGTTGCAAACAGTTACCTATGGTTTGAAATCATCTACATACTTAGCTACAAGGTGTTTGTTGGAGCTTGCTTATATCTATAAAGACAGGTTTCCACTAGCTGCAGATGCTATAATTAGAAATACTTATGTAGACGATATAATATGTGGCGCTGACAACATAGATCAGCTTTGGAATCTGAAACAAGAGCTTATACAATTATTAAGCCTTGGCAGTTTTACATTACATAAATGGTGTTCAAATAATACACAAATTTTAGAAGATATACCTTCAAATAAGAGGTATTTTGAGCAAATTGATATTAATAAAGACAACATAATTAAAACTTTAGGATTAAAATATAACATACTTACCGATTCCTTCGTATTTTCATGTCCAGCGCAAGATTTAAAGTTACTTAAAACTAAAAGGGAAATTTTAAGTTTTATAGGTAAAATGTATGATCCTTTGGGACTTATTGGCCCTATAATAGTTACAGCTAAATTGTTTATGCAAAGTTTATGGAGTTTAAAAATAAATTGGGATGAGGTTATACCCTCAAGCCTGCTAGATAAGTGGTATAAATTTGTAGAAAGTTTAGAGAAGATGAATCCCATCAATGCTCAGCGTGGTATTGTTTTTGGTGATACTAATAATGTAGAGCTGCTCGGTTACTGTGATGCTTCATTTGATGCAATAGCATGCTGTCTTTATTTAAGAGTTTTTCATAGAGATGGTAGAGTTAGTGTAGACTTACTGTGTTCTAAGTCTCGAGTAGCACCTTTAAAGAAAACACTCACAATTCCAAATTTAGAACTAAATAGTGCTCTTCTTCTCTCTCAATTAACACACAAAGTAAATAATACACTTCAGGCGCGTTTTCCTTTAAGAACGATTTTGCATTCAGATTCACAGATAGTTTTAGCTTGGTTAGGTAACAAGAACATAAAGAAAAATGCTTATGTTTCAAAAAGGGTAAGAGAAATTATAGATTTAACTAAAGATTTTACCTGGACCTATGTCAAAGGTAAAGACAACCCTGCAGATTTGTTGTCGCGGGGAACTGCTCCACATAAGTTGGAGGAGAGCTACATGTGGTTTCATGGACCACAGTACTTGTCTGATAAATACTATGAACATATTATGTATGATTATAAATCTTATGTAGTGACAGATAGTATGCAGTGTGATACCCTTTTAAATAGTGATAAATCAATTCAAAAGTTGTGTAATGTAGGACAGTTAGATTTAAGTAAAGATATATTCTATAGATATTCAAATTTTTATAAGTTAAGAAGAATTGTTGCACTTATTTTAAGATTTAAAAACAACACACAGAATCCTAAAAATAAATTATGTGGTGCAATAACAACTAAAGAATTATGCATTTCTCAAGTTGTGATTTTTCGACATATACAGCAAATACATTTTCATAATGAAATAAAATCACTTACATTAAATAAACCTGTAAAATCAAACTTAAGTAGTTTACACATTTTTCTTGATCATCAACAATTAATAAGAGTAGGAGGACGTTTAGATAATACACCAAACATTTCATATGATAAAAAGCATCCAATAGTCTTACCCAAGTCAGACCATGTTACACATATTCTTATAAATTCTGAACATTTAAGGCTATTACATGCTGGTGCTAAGTTAGTTCTCAGTTCATTATCGCAGGCATATTGGATAGTAGGTGGTATTCGTGAAGTCAAAAAGGTACTCCATACGTGTATTAGATGCTTTCAAATCAAGGCTGCAACTGCTAAACAGCTTATGGGTTCCTTACCTGCAGAGAGAACTACTCCCGCTCGACCTTTTGAGGTAACCGGTGTTGACTTTTGTGGTCCATTTGAAATGAAAATAGCTAGAATTCGTAAACCATTAATTACAAAATCATATATTGCCTTATTTGTTTGCTTTTCTACTAAAGCAATACACTTAGAATTAGTCAGTGACCTCACAACTGAAACCTTTTTGGCATGTCTTCGAAGGTTTATATCTAGACGAGGTGTACCTAATAGAATTTATTGTGATAATGCAAAGACATTTAAGGGTGCTTCCAATTATTTAACTGAACTGTATAATCTCTTAGCGTCAAAACATAATATGGACTCTGTACATCATTTTTGCTCTGATAAATTAATTAATTTTAAGTTCATACCTAGTTATGCCCCAGAGTTTGGTGGTTTATGGGAAGCTGGGGTAAAAAGCGTAAAGTATTATTTAAAAAGGGTTGTGGGTTGTGCCTGTTTAACTTTTGAAGAGCTTTATACTATTACAACTCAAATAGAAGCCATATTAAACTCTAGGCCCTTGCTCCCTATGAGTAGCGATATATCTGACTTAACATATTTAACTCCGGGACATTTCCTAATTGGGGCTCCTCTCACTAGTATACCAGAACCGAACCTTTCAGATATTAATATAAATAAACTTAAGTTTTGGCAAATTTGTACTAAAATTAAACAAGAATTTTGGAAATTGTGGAGCAATGACTATTTAACTCAACTACAAAATAGACCCAAGTGGAAATATAATTATGATAATTTAAAAGAGGGTGACTTAGTCATTGTGAAGCAGGTTAATGTGCCATCATTATATTGGCCCATGGGGCGCATTGTTAAAACATTTCCTGGCTCTGACCATAAGGTTAGAGTAGCTGAAGTAAGGATGGCAAATGGTAAAACCTATGTTCGCTCTTATCAAAAATTATGTCCGCTTCCTTTAGTTAACTAGTAATTTTTAAGTTTTCTTATATCTTTAGAATGATATAGTATTGTTAATATAATTTAGTTCTAATTTAAGGTTTATATTCTCATACTAGTATAGTTTTGTTTTTTGTCAAGCTTGCCCCGCCAACTATGTTCAGTACATGAACATAAATTGTAAAATTATAGTGGAAAAATAGTTCATTACAGACAAAATATTGATATAATTTAACTTTTCATAGATAATAAAATTAGTTAATTAAATAAGTCTAAAAATTGTAATACTGGCAATAATTTATTCTTAATGTTAAAGTTTTGTGTATGGCAATTCTTCCCTTCTCACTTCAACGGCCATAGCGTTAACATATATAAAAATTGTGTGCATAAAATTAGCTAAAATATATTATAATAAAGTTGTTGAGAAATTTATAGTATGTTTCATTAACAACCTAAGAAAATCACTCAATTACACTTCGATATTACACTTTAAAAAAAGCAAATAAAACAACTCTAAGAACATTATTACAGATTAACAGAATTTATTATAACAATTAAATTGATTTTTCTAGGCAAGACCAATAATCTCGAAAGTATACGATTTTATGAAAAGGAAGCATGTAATAATTATATACCTATCATCATACCTTAAATTAGTCGGAATCGTCATTTAATTCAGAAATATTTGATTCACAGCTCGATGAATCACAGAAATTTATGATAAAACTAAAATCTAAATATTCTATTTTTTCTTTATATTTTTTTTAAATAATATAAATTACTTGATAATATTTGTAGATAATTTATTCAAGCCTCAAACCAATTTTCTTCCTATCTGTCAATGTTAATATATATTACTTTTTTAAATAATTTATATTTATTACCGACCTAACAATAATAAAAATAATATTATTGACTAGTCCGTTAGCGCAGTTTGTAGTGACCCTGCTTTCTGCTCCGAGGGTTGTGGGTTTTGGGTTCGATTCCAACCCGGAGTCTGGGCGTAATGTATATATCTATATATTTATCTATTAATATGCGAAGCAAAAACTTTGTACCCCTTTTTACGGAAATTGTGCGTACGTAGGAGTATGAAATTTCGCACACTTATAGTTTATATAGAGAAGGAGTGCGGAATGCTAATATTTTCTTAAAATTATACATTAAATTATTTAAAAAAGCATTACACACACTACAGCACTCACACGCGCATATTATACTATTTGTTGATTGTCAGTCTGTAGTCAAGTTGAAATTTTTTTTAAAGGTTCTTTATTTTCATAATTATTTGGTTTTCTTGAATTAAAATTTTTAATTATGGTTGAATTTCGACCTCTGGGCGACCACTAGTTTATATAATTATGTATTATTTATAAGTAAGTTTAAATAAGTAAGTTCGAAAAAAAAATGTAGCTATAACAGTCGGCTGTTACCAAGTATGTATTAAGTTCCTTACTTTAGGAACAGATGACCCTGTGTCTATTGTGTAGATATTTATTATAATATAATAAATATATTTATTATTATAAAAAAAAATTAAAGTAGAGCAACTTTCCGATGGGTCACGATACGCAGCGACGCAGACCATATTAAACGTCTACACTGAGCCGTGGTCGACTCAAGACTAAACTAATGATCGGACTGAACTCCCCGCACCCCACTGTTTCCCCTCGCGATAAATAGTGGGGCGCGTCTTCGTTGATTGAACTATCTATATAGTTATAGGTATTTAGTGATCCTCTACTCATACCTTATAAAGAAACTCTTTAATTTATAATTTCTATAATTGTATAGAGTGTATCCATAAATAAAACAATTTGAAACAGTTGAAACATTCTTTTATTCAATATAAAAACAATCAGTCGTAATAATTATTAGTGTAAATTAATAATTTAAAACACTCCCAACATTTTAATCTTCAAGTAATAGGATCTAGAATGCTAAGATTTTAAGATAAGTCCCCCGGCCTTTCTGTCTGTCTGTCTGAACGCGATAAACTCGAAAACTACCAGTGCCAACTACAGCAGACAGCGCTATGCAGGCGAACAACCTTTTTTAGGGTTCCGTACCCAAAGGGTTAACCGATTCAGTGCGGCAGAAGCCGCAGGGGCGTCATGGGAATCTTTTGTGTATGGCATGTGAAGCACGAGAGGATCCTAAATGTTTTCGTGAAAAACTCTGATAAAACATCATTTTTCAGTGGTCATCCGTAAACGAAAGTGTCTTTATTTGTCACGCAGATTACGAATACACTGTTAGCATTGGGATGTTCCATGAAAAAATATACATCAGAAGTTGTAAACCTTTTCAAAAGAAAAATTATGTAAAAAAAAAACTTTATTCTAGTGCGGATGAAGCCGTAGGGGCGACATGGGAATTTTTTGTGTATGGCGGGTGACGCCCGAGAGGATCCAAAATGTTTTCGTGAAAAACTCTGATAAAACATCATTTTTCAGTGGTCATCCGTAAACAAAAGTGTCTTTATTTGTCACGCAGATTACGAATACACTGTTAGCATCAGGATGTTCCATGAAAAAAGATACATCAGGAGTGGTAAACCTTTTCGAAAGAAAAATTATGTAAAAAAAACTTTATTTCAGTGCGGATGGAGCCGTAGGGGCGACATGGGTATTTTTTGTGTATGGCGGGTGACGCCCGAGAGGAGCCATTACCTGTAAGACTCTGATAAAACATCATTTTTCAGTGGTCATCCGTAAACGAAAGTGTCTTTATTTGTCACGCAGATTACGAATACACTGCTAGTGTTACGGTTATATCTGGAATTAATTTAATTGTTTGGCAGTGGAAGAAAATATAAACTTCAGATATTAGTCAACCGAACTTATAGCTGCGTTGCGCAGCGTTGAAAAATAAAACTAATTATTTACCTTGCTTGGAGTCTTCTAAAGATGCGTTGTCCTAGCCGGTGTGCTAAGTCAACCTGAATTATACATTAAAACACAATTGGCCAATCGCGATTTTAAAGATAATTTGGTTGAACTTACGCATGAAGATGTGGTGACGACGAAAAGAAGGCGATTCACTCGGCGATGTCACACTTCACACAACTTTACATTTACACAAATGATTATCTAATATCAATTATGAACACACAACGCGATACAAAAGGCGAAAACAACTTATAACCAATAATATTTTAATTATTCAAGCGCGATGTCGAGAGAGGCGTTGAGACGCACACGCACGGTTTTGCAAGAAGGAAGCTGTCAAAGTTTACCGGAAATAGTATTGCCATACGCAACATAGATTATATAAACTAAGTGTTAGTACTTTTAGTGTTGACAGCTGATAATTTCAATTTGGTTCATAACATCTACCCGCCTCGGCCAGGAATTACCTGGCCGCTAACTAACTGGTAGTCGTGACAATGTCGATACCGCTCTCCTCAGTATCGCGCCGTCCACCCGGACCTCAGCGAAACGGGGCACTCCATCAGCACCCAAGACAAGGTTAAGAATGCGCCCTCTGCGCCAACACAGTGGCGGTGAGTTAGCATCCTTAACTAAAACGAGGTCCCCTACATGGGGTGGATCAGTTTTATCAGTCCACTTAACGCGCTGCTGGAGGATATGTAAGTATTCTAAGTTCCAACGCTTCCAAAAACTCTGAGTGAGCTGTTGGACCAATTCAAACCGCGAGAGACGATGAGGGTTCACATCAACAAAAGGATATTCCGGCAGGGCGTTAAGCGGCTGTCCAATCAAAAAATGTCCCGGCGTAAGGGCTTCTAAATCGTTAGGGTCTGAGGAGATCGGGCACAACGGGCGTGAATTCATAACAGCTTCAATTTTGCAAAACACAGTTGCGAGCTCTTCAAAGGTCAATACTGATTCACCAATTACTCGTCGCAAATGTGTTTTGGCAACTTTTACAACACTTTCAAATATTCCTCCCCAGTGGGGACATGAAGCGGGACTGAACTTCCAGGTTATTCGGCGACTAGCTAGCCTAGAAGCAAGTTCAGTCTCGTTAGATGACAAAAATTCATATATTTCTTTTAAATAATTATTTGTGCCCTTGAAGTTGGTGCCGCAGTCAGAACGAATCAAGGACGGTAGTCCTCGTCGCGACACAAACCTATCCAACGTAGCGACAAAAGCCTCTGTCGAAAGAGCTGAAACGAGTTCTAAATGGACCGCCTTGGTGGACAGACAGACGAAGACGCACAGATAAGCCTTGACAGTTTTACTGTTCCTGAGAGTCGAGGTCTTGACTAAGAAGGGACCTGCAAAGTCCGTACCAACTCCAGCGAATGGCCTCGTCTCCGTGACTCGATCCGAGGGCAAGTCACCCATGATCGGCTGCATGGTTGAAGCCTTGAGTCTATAGCAAGGCATGCAGCGAAAGACCACACTACGTATCGTTCTTCGGGCTGATAAGATCCAAAATTCTCGCTGTAAAATAGCCAATAAGGCATTACAGCCGGCATGGGAATTTTTTATGTGACGATCAGTCACCAACAAATTCACCAGGTGGCCACTCTTAGGTAGCAGGAGGGGGTGACGTGCTCCATAAGGGAGATTTGCGTTCCTAAGACGCCCTCCGACACGTAAAAGACCCGTACTGTCCAGAAAAGGGCTCAATTTACAGATGGCTCCAGACAGCTTGGATTTGCCTTTCCTCAGGATATCGATTTCGTTCTCGAAGTGTGCTTCTTGCACAGCACGAACCCAATGGAGAAGAGCATCCTGGAGCTCTTGTGGCGATAAGAACGCCTCCGAACGTTTGGTCTGTGGGTGCCTACAATTGTTGATGAAGCGCTTAATCCAAGCGGTGACAGCCAGCAACTTGTCTAATGAACTGTAGCGGTTCATTAGAAAATCTGGGTCGAACTGACGGTCCTGCCGTTCAATCGCAAGTGTTCGCAACCCAGGTAATGCGACACTATTCAAGGCCGGCGTTCGCGGCCAATTAGACTCTGACTTGGTCAACCACTCAGGTCCCCACCAGAGAGAGTGCTCAACCAAGAATGGGGCCATACATCCTCGTGACGCACAATCAGCAGGGTTGACTTCGCCAGGCACATGCCTCCAAATCAACGGAGTCTCTGACTTTTGGATCTGAGAGACCCGATTTGCTACAAACACCTCTAATGTGTGGACCGACGTCTTCAGCCAACACAGAACAATTTGACTGTCAGTCCATGCATAGACAGTTTCAATGTTAACTGACGAGCCCAGGGTGGACATGACGTGATTTAAAAGACGAGCAAGAAGAGCCGCCCCTGACAACTCTAACTTAGGAATTGTCAAGGCAGTTCGAAGAGGCGCGACCTTGCTCTTAGCCATGACCAAGGACACCTTTACCTGACCATCCATGGTGACTGTGCGTAAGTATACTGCTGCTGCGTACCCACGCTCGGAAGCGTCCGAGAAGCCGTGAAGGGACGCTGTATGCTTCCCTGGCGGAAGCATAGCACGAGGTATCGAGATCCTGTTGATGGCAGGCAATGATGAAGCGAATAGGAGCCAGTCTTCCAATACAGCTTCGCGGAGTGGCTCGTCCCATCCGAGACCTGCGGTCCAAAGCCTCTGCAGGAAGCATTTGGCCCAGAATATGACCGGGCATATCCAGCCATTGGGATCGAACGTTCTTGCGACAGTCGACAGAACCAGTCGTTTCGTCCAGGTGTGAGGTGAATCCAAGTCGACGTTAAAGGTGAAGATGTCCTGAACTGGTCTGTACTGAATTCCAAGTACAGTCATCATTGTTGGATTGTCACAGTTCTCAAACAGGTGAGGATCCTGCTGGTGGTCATCCGGTAGTCCCTCCAAGAGCGCCGGTAAGTTAGAGATCCATTTACGTAACTCATAGCCTGCGGAGGCTAGTATCCCAATCAACTCATCACGTAAGAGGAGAGCTTCTCTCTCCGTGGACGCGCCAGTGCATATGTCATCGACATATAAATCCTCCTTTAACATGGCGGCTGCGCGAGGAAATGACATACGCTCTCGATCCGCGAGCTCCCAGAGCGCTCGTATGGCCACATAGGGGCTTGATCGCAGCCCGTACGTGTTTGTATTGAGCTCGTAGACACGCATGGGATCTTGCGGGTTTTCTCGCCACAATATCAGCTGATATCTGCGATCGTCGGGGTGAATGACCGTTTGCCTGAACATCATCTTGATGTCAGCCACGAAAACGAATTGATGACGCCGAAACCGCGTGATGACGTCACAAAGGTCCTTGAGTAACTTGGGACCAGAATGAAGACACTGGTTCAAGGACACTCCCGAAGTGGTCTGCGCCGAACCATCGAATACTGTGCGCAGCTTGCCACTAGATGGCTTTATTACCGCATGATGCGGGAGGAAAAAATGCTCCGTCGAGCGCCAGTCAATTTTTGACACAGACATATGTCCCAAGTCCTCATACTCCCGCATGAAGTCGATGTACTTCTCCTTGAGTAGAGGGTCCCTGCTCATGCGCCGCTCCATTGCTAACAGACGCTTCTCTGCAGTAGGCCGCGATGCACCTAGAGGCGGCCGTACGGCGAGAAATGGCAATCTTGTCATGATCCGGCCAGATCGGAGGTAAGTGGTGTTGTTCTGGTAGAACCGTTCGCACTCCTCATGTTCCGGATCAGAGCGGGGCGCTTGTGGTGGCTCTTCCACCTCCCAGAATCTCTGCACAGCGTCAGAGAGGGCGGAGCCCACCATCAAGGCCGTTCCAGTGTCGGCAGGGGGGGAAGTCCTCAAGACTGGACCCATCATAGCGAACCCGAATATGGTCCGAAGGGCCACTAAGCCACCTGGCTGTAAAACCCGATCCTTACCGAGTAAAATTTTACCCAGCACATCAGCTCCAAGCAGCAAGTCGACCGTGCCAGGTAGGTCAAACTTAGGGTCAGCCAAGTTCAGATTCGCGGTCAATTTTACCGCGTCCGCAGACAATCTAACTTGTGGGTGGCTGCCCAATATATTCTCCATCACTATGGCTGATGACCCCAACATCGGCCGTGGAGAGTTGGAGGGGGAAAATTCAAACCAAACGCTACCCTCAATTGTGGACACAGGGGCATTCCCAACACCCCTTATTACATCTGAATACCTTTTAATATTAAGGCCAGTCTGCCCCACCAGCCAAGACGAAGCTATGCACCCTTGCGAGCCTGTGTCTAAAATAGCTCGGACTACAACCGAGGCACCCGTCCGTCCCCAAACCCTGACATATGCAGTGGGCAAGAGAACGGTCTCTAAGGGGGGAGGTGCATAGCGGGGGCAGACGCCAACGTCCTAGCGTTGGCGTGGCGGCGAGCGAACGCCGCTTTCCCCTGTCGGCACGTCAAAATGAGGTAGAGGTCTAAACTCTACCTCTTCTCGGTGGCGACTGCCACGAGCCATCGCTGGCGGTTCGTAGCGCCGGGAGCGTCCACACGGCGGGTTCCGCGGCTGTAAGCGGGGACGCTCGGCCAGAGGGGGGGACGGCAAACGTGCCGGACGTGCATCACGGTAGTCATGATAGACCACCGGAGGCGACCGTGATTGGCCACGCGAGCGAAGTGGAGGCGAGCCGCACACAGAGGTGCGGGATTGAACCCGAGGTCCGCTATCATACCCGCCCGTGGGGCTGCGCATCGACCCCTGTCGGTGCTCAGCGGCAGCACACTCAGCGCGGCGGGGGGGAGGTGAACCTGACTCCGAAGTGCGGAGCTGTTCCCGACGTTCACTCACATACCCGCCCGAGGGCGACCCCGGGTGGTCGCGGCGGGCATTCGCGTTGGCACAGAGCACCCTCAGGTGCTGGCCCCCACAGTTGGGACACAGGTGCGTGTCAGGGCAGTCGCGGTTAAGGTGGTTCCCCAGACAAGAGAAGCACCAGCGTCGGGCCTTAGCAATCCGCCTACGAGCGGCCACGTGCAGCGCTGCGAATTCCGGGCACTGCGCAGTTCGGTGCCCCTGGGACCCACAATAGCGGCAGTCCGGGCGCGGAACCTGAGCGACAGCAAAGCGGGGGGGCGCTCTTCCCGCTGGCGCAGTTTGGGCGGTGCGCCGCTGGTTTGAGGACCTAGTGCTCGTCGACGCCACTGGGGTATCGGCGACCATAACGTCGCCAACGCGACACTCGTCCTCGAGGAAGGTCAGGAGCTGTTCGAAGGTAGGGAGAGGGGCCTCATCCCTAGCGTGCCCCTGTTCGAAGCGTGCCCTCAAGGAGACCGGCAATCTCTTAAGCACGATGCGCACCAACAAGTACGACCACTGGTCGACCGGCAGGCCCAAGCGGCTAAGAGCATTGGTAGCCACGACGAGGGGGTTGAGCAGCTTGGTCCTCAACTGGGCGGTATTGCTCACGACAGGGATGTCCATAATCTGGTCGATATGAGCATCGGCCAGACAGCGCTGATTCTGGTAGCGCTTGGCGAGCAATGACCGCGCAACTTGATAGCTGCCGTCACCTATCGGTAGGTGCTGCACTAATCCCCTCGCCTCTCCATCCAGCACTGAGAGCAGGTAGGCCAGCTTTTGGGAAGGGCTCAAATCCTCCCTCGAATCCACGAGGCTCTCAAACAAGCCTATGAAGCCCATCCAGGCATCGAGTCGACCATCGAAGCGTGGGAGGTCCAGGTTAGGCAGTCGGGTTAAGAGACCCACGGGGGTCTTCATAGTAGGCCTGTCAGGCGGTGCTCCGGCGCGCGAGGCTGAAACTTCCCGCGCGCGTTGGGAGATGGCATCGGCGAGGTCCAAAATCTGGGAGTAATCTGCGTGAGCTTGCTCCCTTTTCTCCTTTGGAAACGAGTCCATTGGCACGTCGTCCTGGTGTAGAAGGAAGCGCTGGTACAAGGTCTCCACCTGTTGAAGACGGGCCGGGGATTTTTCATACCTGTCTAACAAGGCCTCGGTGCGATCCTCTCTACCCACCAAAGCGGCCGCTGAGCTGAACCATCTCAATTGACCTGCAAGCCCGGAACATGATTCGCGAACCATAGCGACTGCGGTCGAAGCCATCTTCAAAGGCACAATTACAATCAACAAGAAAATAAAATTAAATCCAATGAAACTACAGTTAATACTGAGTTAAAATCAAGTATGAAGTCTTAAATAACTTAAATAGAAATATAAGAAAAAATTAAAACTAAGTTTTTAAATCTAATATTCCGTTAACTAAATTCTAAGAATGAACACAATTTACTTAAAAAAGAGAATCAATGAATTTAGTTATAAATACACACTAACAGCTATTCCAATCTTATATTAATAACAACCTTTAATAACTATATCAAATATAAAGCAACGTTCAAATAACAAACAAAATGTGTATTTATTACCAATACAACAACAACTATTCAATTCAATAAATTTCTATATTATAAATTTCTATTCAAGAAGACAAAGAAAATATATAGGTTTATGTAATAAAGAACAAAACAAATTATTAACTTGAGATATGTTTTCTTTTTATTTTAAACAATATGAACTTTATTTTTTACTTTTAAGTACAAATGTTTAAATGTAAGGCAAATGTTTTAATACAACAAGAATCCACACAAGTAACTTTAATTCTAAACAAGTTTTTAAGTCCTATGTTCAATTACAAAAAATAATTATGAATCATAACCTAATTATGATTTATTTAAAAATATTCTAAATACTAATAATAAAACCTTTTGAACAAATATAATAAACTTGAACACAATTATAAATGTTTTTTTTTTTTTTTTTAATGCAAAATTATTATTTTCGACGTATATAACTTGACAAAACTTGGCAATTATCCAAGATCATTAACTTATAGAACAAACAATTATTTCAGTGACAAAACAAAATGGCTACCTAAGCTAGTCTAACTACGTGGATTTACGATCATGTTACAACAAATTATGAACCACGCTCTGCTACCAGAAAATTATGTTACGGTTATATCTGGAATTAATTTAATTGTTTGGCAGTGGAAGAAAATATAAACTTCAGATATTAGTCAACCGAACTTATAGCTGCGTTGCGCAGCGTTGAAAAATAAAACTAATTATTTACCTTGCTTGGAGTCTTCTAAAGATGCGTTGTCCTAGCCGGTGTGCTAAGTCAACCTGAATTATACATTAAAACACAATTGGCCAATCGCGATTTTAAAGATAATTTGGTTGAACTTACGCATGAAGATGTGGTGACGACGAAAAGAAGGCGATTCACTCGGCGATGTCACACTTCACACAACTTTACATTTACACAAATGATTATCTAATATCAATTATGAACACACAACGCGATACAAAAGGCGAAAACAACTTATAACCAATAATATTTTAATTATTCAAGCGCGATGTCGAGAGAGGCGTTGAGACGCACACGCACGGTTTTGCAAGAAGGAAGCTGTCAAAGTTTACCGGAAATAGTATTGCCATACGCAACATAGATTATATAAACTAAGTGTTAGTACTTTTAGTGTTGACAGCTGATAATTTCAATTTGGTTCATAACATCTAGCATGGGGATATTGCATGAAAACGCATACATCAAAAGTTGTAAACCTTTACAAACGAAAAATGATGTAAAAAAATATTTACAGCTATGAAATGTTTCTGTGACTGCCATAGTGAGTGATGAATTTGATTCAGATTACGAGTGAAACTACATTGGACATTTTAATTTATTCCATTATGAAATATTATTTTATTAAGAATTTAATGTACAAGTGTAGTGAATGTATGAAATATTCTTTTATTGGAGTTTACTCCTTAAGGTGTAAATGTATTGAACGAAGGACGTACAACCTATTCTGCGCACCTTTCAATTTTCGGTGCGTACGCGTCTTGTCGTAACGCCATAGGGGCTGTCTCCACGAGCGAGCGTATCGCCGGCGATACCCTCGCTCGTGGAGACGGCTCCATAGAGAGTGTATAGAAATAGGTGGCACGACGATACTATCGCCGGCGATACGCTCGCTCGTGGAGACAGCCCCTTAGGTGGCATTATATATCTCTCTATATTTAAAAATGAATAGCTGAATATGTTGCTAAGCGCAAATCTCGAGATCAGCTAAACCGATTTCACTAATTCTTTTTTTATAATATTCCTTGAAGTAAGAGGATTGTTCTTACGGAGAGAAAAATTTAAAAAATTGATTGGAAAAGTCTAAAAACAAAACTTTTCTATATTCCCATACAAAAGATTCGTAATAATACTTAAAAGTCAATTTGAACTTTAATACCACACCACAAGGTTTAAATGTTAGTAGAGGGGTTCCGGGAAGGATAAGTATTAAAAATAAAAGGGTATCATTTAAGCTATCACCAATTTAATTAGTTTTGTGTTTCTTAAATAATAGGGTTTGTCCTCAAAATAGTAGATCTGTCACCAAAATGTAGTCACCAAACAATGCAAAATCAGTTCCACAATAAATCACCTAAAATCCTGAGATATAAGGTCTAGTACCAAATAAATGTTTTTGTATGTATTATAATAGGTGTGTCCTAATAAGTATTTAAGCAAACTAATTTAAAGAGATCACCAATAAATCATATTATGTTACTAGAAAATTGCATAAAAAATTAGGGTTGTCATCATCGTTTCAACCAAAAGATTCTGCTACTTAACTAGACTCCCAAGGTTCTAAATTTCCACTGGTAGTATAAATTATATTTAAATAAAATTTTTAGCAGAGTAGTAAATAAGGGGCCGTTCAAGTATTACGTAACGCTATTAGGGGGGGAGGGGGGGTCTTGTAAAACGTTACGATGCGTTACAAGGGGGGGAGGGGGGGGTCTCGAACAACGCGTTACGTAACGTTGTTTTTATTTAAATAAAAAAAACTAGTGTACTAAAATCTCCCAAATTGGCAACCCTTTTCGTTTATATCCCTTTTTGTATATATATATTTATACTTACCGCAAACGCGATTTTTTTAAGCGACTTTTCGGTAGTTTTCGCAACAAAGTTGTGACATTTGGGTAAAAATGGTCAGTTGGGGTGTTACGTAACGTTTATGGGCTGAGGGGGGGGGGGTACAGGAAAACGTTACGGCGCGTTACGTGGGGGGGAGGGGGGGTCAAAAATCTACAAAATTTGCGTTACGTAATACTTGAACGACCCCTAAAACAATTAAAGTCAAAATAATCAATATTTATTGTTTAAAATAATTACCACTGAACAATCAGCGCTGGTTTAAAATAGCTGGCTTATGGCTAGCAGAATAGTAGATAAAACACTTAATTAAAGTTAAAATAAAATCAATATTTATTCTTAAAAAACAATAATCACTGAATAATCAGCGCTGGTTTGGATTTCGAAGTTACCCCTACCCATCGTTGAGGACGGATTGGTCAATTTTTAAAGCGCGCCAATTTGTCTCCGCCCCTTTGATCATTTTTCATTAAAATTATAAATTGATGTATTAAATTGGTAACGAATACTATTAATTTAATATCTGAACGAAATAAAATGTTACTACTGTATTGGTGACAAAATATCAAATAAAAAGGAGTCGCAGTCAGGGATCGATAATCGATTTATTTGGTGACAGATCTACCATTCTGAGCACAGAGCTATTATTTAAGTAACAAAACTGTTATTATAAGAACGAAGTTTATATTCATGTTGTAACATATATACTTTTATATGTATTATTATATGGCTTATCGAAGTGGTTTTTTGTGTGGTGACGCGTAGCGCTTCGTCCGGTACATCTGTCGCTAGGCTCGTGTCCGGGGTGAGGTTTGCGATGCGAGGGGCTTCGGCCTTCGTTTATATGCAGTTGTCGCTGTTGGCTCGGTCATTTCCTGGTCCGTCTCGCACCAGCTCTGGTGGGTGCATAATTTCTATTGTGGGGTCCTTGGCGTGGCGTCTGGCGGTCGGCGAAGGTCGAGACAACCACATGGCGTACCTTCTGCCAGGGGCCCCACTTGCCCCACTTATTCCCCATAATACCGCACGACCAGAGGGAACCACCCTGGGAACCTTCTCTCTCGGGACCTGGGTGTGAGCGACGGACGGCGGGTCGACCCAGCCATATTTTTTTGGGCTCTGGCGGCATCAAGAAGCCACGCCCGACCACGTGGCGTGGAAGAGCGGTTTCGACGTGAGCCGAGGGCCAACCCAAGGACGCAGCTAAGTCTAACACTCTCACCATCACGCCACGAGGCAGGAATAAGCCCCATATTTTGCTTTGTTCAATAAATTATTAAATGGTGTAATAATTTCTTTTATTATAACTCTAAATCCAAAATTTAATTAAAATTAGTAGAATTATATTTTTTTAAAATTAATTAACTCTTCTCTTTCTTATGGTCTCGGGTTGGAATGGTGGGTCGCTCTCTAAAACCCATAAACCATTTTAACCCGCAGCATCTGGCGCCCAACGTAAATTCTCTAATATTATGGTAATTCTCTAGTTTTTATAATCGTTTGTTTGCTCGTAAATAATTTTAAATTATTTTTTTTCTTATTCCTGGTTCGTGGTTTCTCTGGGTTCGGAAACGGTTTTGTCTGTGTGCCTTTATGTGTTGTGTGTATAGTGTTAAAGTTATTACTCTTTATTTTTGTTATAATTAAAAACGATTAATAATTAATTAAAAATAATTGCTCTTTACTGTTTCGTTTAGGTTGTGTAATTATAGTGTTAATTATAGTGTGTAAAATATAAATTTAAAATTTAAAGTTAAAAATTTCATGTAATATTCAAAGTTTTATTTAAATTTAAAAATTTGTACGAGCATAGTCGAGGTTTTTTCATTGTTAATCGATTCCTTGTTAGAATTCTCAGTTTACCTACTTTTGTATTAATAATTTCTTGATCAATAATTTTGCCGTAACTAAATATTTTTAGCTACCTTGCATTAACTAATATTTTTGAATACTTTGTACATCTTTATAATATTTTAGCATTAATTTAAATCGAACATTTTTTTTGTTGTTGTACTTTTGTTTCGTTTCAATTTGTTATTGTACTACAATGACTCACGTAATTAAATTCGTATCTCTGCCTAAGGCCGAATTAGAATATGAGGTGGTTATTCGAAATGAGGAGCCAGCTGCCACGGTTTTAGCTTTACGGAAAATATTAAAATTATCGGAATTATTACCGTCAGAGGAGATTTTGGTCAGTCCGTTAGATATCGTAACCGATTTAAGTGGTATTAGTGATACTTTGGTAAAAGTAAAATCAATTATTAATTCTAATCCGAATTTTAATAGTTTGTTGAGGGCAGAGAATTTGTTAACTCATTTATATCATAGGATTGGCAGATTGGATGAGGATGAGGTGAAGAAAAATAAGGATACGTATGATTTGTGTGTCGATCAATTTAATAATTATTGTGGGGTAGTTAATAACTTAAAGTCGTCTAATAAATCTCCATTTCTTTCAGTTTCTTCGTTATCACCTAGTAATCCCTTGAATGTAACGGTTCATTGTGATCATAATAGTTTAGGAGATTTAAGTAAAATTAAATTCGATGGTAAATCTTGTGTTCGCTCTTTTATACGTCGGGTTACGGAACATTGTACTGTTCACCGCATTGCGGATGACAAAGTTTTATCTTTTGCGTTACAGCTTTTTGTAGGCGATGCCTTAAAGTGGTATAGGAGTGTGTGTGCTGGTGTTTCGGATTGGAAAACAGTTTTAGAATATTTGCGTAGGGACTTCGATAAACCAGATTTCGACTACAAATTATTAAAGGAAATTCAAAATAGAACACAAGGGGTGAATGAGTCTATTGTAATTTATTTGGCAGTAATGGATGAAATGTTTAACCGTTTAACTACTCCTCTTGAGGAAAAATTTAAATTAGAAATTTTATTACATAACGTGAGACCGTGTTACGCGGGGATGTTAGCGTTTTCGGATATAACATCAATTGACCAGCTTAGAAATGTGTGTCGTAATTATGAGAATGTTCAAAGTAGACTTTTAGATTTTCATGAACCTCAGTCTGTTTCGGAAGATTTAGTTGCACCCGATTTAGCTTATAATACTGGTGTTAAAAATGTTTTTAAAAGTTCTTTCAATAAATTTAATCAATCGAATAATTTTAATAATCAGGGGTATTTTAATAAAAATAATCGTTTTAGTTCTAATCGTTTTGTTCCTTCTTCGCATAAATTCTCTCGTCATTTCTCGACTCCACGTAACTCGTCTTATAATAGTTCTCATCATTTGTCTAATTCACATACACCGGTACCGGCGCAGTGTAAACATTCCGGGCCTAGTAATAATGGTAACAGTAAAATGCAGCCGAACATTAACTCCGTCGCTGAGCGCGCGGACCGTACCGTATATTGTCAACGTTGTAAGTCGTTTTCTCACTCTTATGCCGATTGTTTTAAGGATCGGAATGTTGTGTTTTGTTTTGGTTGTGGTGAACCTAATGTGAAACGTCCCGATTGTGTTAAATGTAAATCGAAATATAGTAATAAAATTGAAAAATCAAAAAACTCGTAGATCGGAACCGAGTTAAAACTAGTAATAATATTAATTTTTCTAAATCTGAGTGGAATTCTTGGCTTCAAACAATTTCAATTTATTTTTTATCGTATAAATTAAACTCGGTTCTGTGTAATGATAATTGTATTGAAAATAGGCCTTATGCTGTTATACTTATAGATGGTATTAAGTTGTCGGGTCTCTTAGACACTGGTGCGTCTATATCTATTTTGGGGGGTAATTTTTATAAAGATTTTTTACAACGGGGTTATACTCTTTTTAAAGATAATATTATCTCTGCTGTTGTGGCTAACGGGAACA
The DNA here is from genome assembly GCA_905220545.2 of Melitaea athalia. Taxonomy (NCBI): domain Eukaryota; kingdom Metazoa; phylum Arthropoda; class Insecta; order Lepidoptera; family Nymphalidae; genus Melitaea; species Melitaea athalia. Next base: position 22,086 of record CAJNAG020000011.1, read on the forward strand.
AGTTGTTTTCTCTTGGTTACTTGTGTTTACCGGTTGCGTTCGAAGATCAACTTCATTTTATAAAATTTTTTGTCTTTCCGGAAATTAATTCAAATATCATTTTAGGCATAGACTTTTGGAAAATATTCAAAATTTGTCCGAAGTATATTAATTCAGTTAGTTTTAATCAGGAATCCATTTTATGTAATAATTCGGATGACGTCATTACGGGTTATGAACATTTAAATAACGATCAGCGTTCAATTGTTGATAGTATAATTAATCAGTTTCGTTCTGTTTCTTTTGAGCTTAAAGGTTTGGGGTTGACTACCGTGGTGACTCATAAAATTGATACGGGGGATGCTATTCCCATTAAGCAGCGTTATTATCGGATGTCTCCTGAGAAACAACGAATCCTTTCGGAGGAGGTTGATAAGATGCTTGAGTTGGATGTCATCGAACCCTGTCAGAGTGAGTGGAGTTCTCCGGTACTTTTGGTTCCTAAGGGTAAAGATACGGGTAGTTATCGTTTATGTTTAGACAGTCGGAAATTGAATGCTGTAACCAAAAAGGATGCATATAGTTTACCTTATATATCTGAGATTTTAGATAACCTTAGGGATGCTCATTATTTGTCGACAATTGATTTTTGCAGTGCCTTTTTTCAAACTCAGATTCAGGAATCGGATAGGGATAAAACTGCTTTTTATATTCCGTCACGAGGTACATTCAGGTTTAAACGGATGGCTTTTGGTTTAACTAACGCTCCGGCCACGCAACAGAGATTAGTGGATAAGTTGTTTGGAAATCGTTTCGGGGTTAAAGTTTGTTGTTATGTTGATGATTTAATAATTGCAACTGCGGATTTCAATGAACATGTTTCTATTTTATTACAAATATTGGAAATTTTAAAAGAATGTAATCTTACTATTAATTTTGAAAAATGTCGTTTTTTTAGGAGTCAGTTGAAATATTTGGGGTATGTAATCGATAAGTACGGGTTGCGTACAGATCCAGATAAGGTTTCTGCTATAGTTAATTTTCCCACTCCAACCAATGTTAAGGGTTTAAAACGTTTTTTAGGAACTGCGTCTTGGTATCGTCGTTTCATTAAAGATTTCAGTACTTTGGCAGCGCCGTTAAATAAATTAACTTCTACTCGTAAGGGTGCACCTCCATTTAAATGGACGGAGGAGGCGGATAGTTCTTTTAGGAAGCTTAAGGAGTGTTTGGTTTCGGCTCCTGTTCTCAGGTGTCCTAATTATAATGAACCTTTTGAAGTTCACACAGATGCGAGCAGTTATGGTATTGGTGCGATGCTCTCTCAGACCTTCGAAGGTAAAGAACATCCTGTAGCATATATGAGTAGGTCACTTACAAAGCCGGAACAAAATTATGGTATTACGGAACGGGAAACATTAGCGGTTTTAGCAGCGGTCGAACACTGGCGTTGTTATCTCGACAATGGTAAAAAATTTACAGTTTACACTGATCATAGTGCTCTTAAGTGGTTTTTATCATTGTCAAACCCGTCGGGTCGTTTGGCTCGGTGGAGTACTAGATTGTTAGAGTTTAACTTTGAGATTAAACATCGTAAGGGTTGTGATAATGTCATTCCTGACGCGTTGAGTCGTTCGGTTCCCGTGAGTAGTATATTTTCGATTTCAAATTATAAAGGTAATGATAAATGGTTTCTTAATATTTTTAATGGCTGTGCTAATAAGCCAGCATCTTTTCAAAATTATTGTATTAAAAATGATAAATTATTTAGATTGTCTAAAAATAAAAATTATTTAACATCGGAATTTGATTGGAAGGAGGTGATTCCTATGGAACATCGTTCTGAAATAATTTCAATTAATCATGATGTACCTACTGCGGGTCATTTAGGTATGTTTAAAACTCTTAAAAGATTAAATTTAAAGTATTTTTGGCCGAAAATGTATAAAGATGTTTTAAATTATGTTAATAATTGTTCTAAGTGTCTGGAATATAAAGCTCAAAATCATTTGACATTAGGTGACATGGGTCGTCCTAAGAATTGTGTCCGTCCTTGGCAAGTTATTTCTATAGATATTATGGGTCCTTTGCCTACGAGTAGAAAACAAAATAATTATATATTGGTTGTAACTTGTTGTTTTTCAAAATTTTGTTTAATTTTCCCTTTGAGGCGTGCAAATTCCAAAGTAATAATTAAATTAATTGAGGATAATGTTTTCTTAGTTCATGGTATTCCACAGTCGGTAATATTAGATAATGGTACGCAATTTATTAGTAATGAGTGTATCAATTTTTTTAAAAGTTATAATGTACCTAATGTTCATTTTACTCCTCGTTATACTCCACAGGTTAATCCGGTTGAGAGATATAATCGTACCATTTTAACTTGTATTGCATCTTTTGTCGAGGAAGATCATAGATCGTGGGATTCGTTCTTACCTCAAATTCAATTTGCAATTAACAGCGCGGTGAATGAAACTACAGGTTTCACTCCGTCCTTCTTAGTGTACGGTAGGGAATTAGTATCATGTGGTTCGCATTATTTGGACTCTGATTATGTCGAGAATTTAATTTTTACCCCTCGGGATGGTTATGCGGAAAACTTAGGTCGGTTGGCTAATATTTTTGATAAAGTTCAATTTCGTTTGTATGCTGCTCATTTAAAAAATACTTCACGTTATAATTTGCGTCGTAAGACTGCTGAATTTAATGTTGGTGATCTTGTTTATAAGAAAACTTACTTCTTGAGTGATAAAGATAAATACTTTTCTAAAAAATTAGCACCTAAATTTATTAAATGCCGAATTGTTGGTAAAAGGTCTCCTCTTGTTTATGTATTACAGGATATGAATGGTAAAGATCTCGGGGTTTGGCATATTAAAGATTTGAAGTTAACAGGAAGTTCTGGTAGTAAGGGTAATTAAATATTTTTTTTTTTTGTTTAAAACCTATAATATGTATTCCATTTTGAGACGGGTGATGATCTCATTTACTTATGTTGTGCCTATACAAGTACATGACTTAGGATAGTTGTGTGGTGGGTACATCTCTAATGTACTCATGTTGATTTAATTGTTGGGTCATTCCACTGAACAATGACTTGACTAGTGGTGTGTTGGGTACATCTCTAATGTACTTATTGTGTTGTTATATGAGGTTATTCCACTGAGCAATAACTCATATTATTTCTTTTAAGCCTACGCCTTTATTTCGGAACGGGTGGCGATTCCAAAAATACATATTTATATTCGAAAAGCCTACATCAGGAATACGGTATTAAATGTAGATTTAAAAAATAAATAAATAAATAAAAATAAATTATTGTTGAACTAAGAAAATTTTTTTTTTTTTGCTGCTGAGTAGTGTTCATCTATAGATCGTTACTCTGTGTGTTAGGGCGCTTGTCTAGGTCGATTAGCGCACATTGTTAGGTGAAGTCAGGATGTTGGATGTTAGTGATGTATGTTAGGGTCGTATGATAGTGTTGCAGTGAATTCAAAACTATACTTGGTGTTTTGTAATTCAGTTATCTTTTAAATTTAATCTATCAAAAATTGTTTTCTCTTAGTATGAGGTAAAGTTTATATTTTTATTGTGAGCTTACCAGATCCTCTCCTTTCATAATTTTTTTTTTTTTTTAGAATTTTGCCTAGAGACGCAAAATTCTTCTCTGACGGGTGGGGGTATTGTAACATATATACTTTTATATGTATTATTATATGGCTTATCGAAGTGGTTTTTTGTGTGGTGACGCGTAGCGCTTCGTCCGGTACATCTGTCGCTAGGCTCGTGTCCGGGGTGAGGTTTGCGATGCGAGGGGCTTCGGCCTTCGTTTATATGCAGTTGTCGCTGTTGGCTCGGTCATTTCCTGGTCCGTCTCGCACCAGCTCTGGTGGGTGCATAATTTCTATTGTGGGGTCCTTGGCGTGGCGTCTGGCGGTCGGCGAAGGTCGAGACAACCACATGGCGTACCTTCTGCCAGGGGCCCCACTTGCCCCACTTATTCCCCATAATACCGCACGACCAGAGGGAACCACCCTGGGAACCTTCTCTCTCGGGACCTGGGTGTGAGCGACGGACGGCGGGTCGACCCAGCCATATTTTTTTGGGCTCTGGCGGCATCAAGAAGCCACGCCCGACCACGTGGCGTGGAAGAGCGGTTTCGACGTGAGCCGAGGGCCAACCCAAGGACGCAGCTAAGTCTAACACTCTCACCATCACGCCACGAGGCAGGAATAAGCCCCATATTTTGTTTTGTTCAATAAATTATTAAATGGTGTAATAATTTCTTTTATTATAACTCTAAATCCAAAATTTAATTAAAATTAGTAGAATTATATTTTTTTAAAATTAATTAACTCTTCTCTTTCTTATGGTCTCGGGTTGGAATGGTGGGTCGCTCTCTAAAACCCATAAACCATTTTAACTCCGTAGCAATGTAATGCAATATAATTTTATTTGTTGTCGATCTCTTATTTTACACATATATTAACATTAATTTGATAATTCATACCTGGGAACAATTTTTGTTTATCTGAGAACGAAAATATTTCGTGGCGATAGATCTATTTATTAGGTGATACAACTTTGTGACAAATATAAATTTTGGTGATAGAAAATATAGTGCTCAAAATAAAATAAAGAATCGACTGTTAGGCGGTACGAAGTTCGCCGGGTCAGCTAGTATATAATAAAATCGGCCAAGTGCGAGTCGGACTCGCGCACGAAGGGTTCCGTACCATTGACTAGGTACATTGATTTTAATATCGGGCAAAAAGCGGCAAAAAAATCACTTTTGTTGTATGAGAGCAAAAATAGGCAAAAATGACGTTTTTTTGTATGGGAGCCCCCCTTAACTATTAATTTTATTTTAATTTTATTATTTATTATTAAAGTAAAAATAGAACTGAGTATTTTGTGAATATTTCAAGTGCCTACCTGTTGCCATTATTGATATCGAGCAAAAAAAGGCAAGAAAATCGCGTTTGTTGTATGGGAGCCCCCCTTAAATATTTATTTTATTTTGTTTTTAGTATTTGTTGTTATAGCGGCAACAGAAATACATAATTTGTGAAAATTTCAACTCTCTAGCTATAGCCGTTCTTGAGATACAGCCTGGTGACAGACACACGGACGGACGGACGGACGGACGGACGGACGGACGGACGGACGGACGGACGGACGGACGGACGGACGGACGGACGGACGGACAGCGAAGTCTTAGTAATAGGGTCCCGTTTTTACCCTTTGGGTACGGAACCCTAAAAAATGAATGTTGCTAAGCGCATAACTGGAGAATGGCTCGACCAATTCGGCTAATTTTTTTGTTTTTATACAAAAAAAAAAAACATAACAGACAGAACGAAGTCTGTCCGGGCAACTAGTTCATAATAAATGTAGGTAAATAGAATAAATATACCAAGTGAATGTTTTTATTCAAATAAATAATTTCGTATTCAATTATATACCTGTAGTTTTATTTTCGATTGAATTGATTTCTTAGAAATAGATATTCTATTCAAAAGCTATAACTTATACAATTTTTTTATATGAAATCTTAATATATATAAAAATCGGCCAAGTGCGAGTCGGACTCGCGCACGAAGGGTTCCGTACCATTGACTAGGTACATTGATTTTAATATCGGGCAAAAAGCGGCTAAAAAAATCACTTTTGTTGTATGAGAGCAAAAATAGGCAAAAATGACGTTTTTTTTTGTATGGGAGCCCCCCTTAAATATTAATTTTATTTTAATTTTATTATTTATTATTAAAGTAAAAATAGAACTGAGTATTTTGTGAATATTTCAAGTGCCTACCTGTTGCCATTATTGATATCGAGCAAAAAAAGGCAATAAAATCGCGTTTGTTGTATGGGAGCCCCCCTTAAATATTTATTTTATTTTGTTTTTAGTATTTGTTGTTATAGCGGCAACAGAAATACATAATTTGTGAAAATTTCAACTCTCTAGCTATAGCCGTTCTTGAGATACAGCCTGGTGACAGACACACGGACGGACGGACGGACGGACGGACGGACGGACGGACGGACGGACGGACGGACGGACGGACGGACAGCGAAGTCTTAGTAATAGGGTCCCGTTTTTACCCTTTGGGTACGGAACCCTAATAAATCTCGTGTCACAATGTTTGACCTCAATGGACTCTTAAACCACTTAACCGATTTTAATCAAATTTGCACACCGTGTGCAGTTTGATCCTACTTGAAAGATAGGCTATCTTTATTTTGGTATATGTAATTATTATATTTAAGAAAAAAAGGCGGTACGAAGTTCGCCAAGTCAGCTAGTACTACTATAAAAGAGGTGTATGAGCATTTTAGGACCTACAAACGGTAATATCCCATTCTTCAATAATTGTGTTTGCTCGCAAACGAAAAGAAACCGACTTCAATTACATCGACAAGTAATACAACGTAAGTAGACGAAAAAATAGTCAAGTAAATACGCGCTATTATTTAAAAAGTAGTGATCAGTGATTAAAACAAGAATCATCAAAATTATTTATAAAGAAAGCTACCCTAGCGCCTAGCGGATAATACAGCGCACTACGTTGCATCCTTGGATTATAGTAGTGGATCATCCTGGCAGACCCGAGGGCCGACCGGGTACGGGCCTTGAGGTTACCCTCTTTACCCGGGCTCTCATCACCGGGGCACGTTGCCTCCGGGGTCAAATTATTTTGGCCATGGGCCAAGGCCTATAGCCTCTGGGAACTTCTCTTGGTTAATAATTTTCTTCCCATCGTCAGGTCGCTCCCTGTCGGGTGGTCAGTCCTTTAGGTGGTTGGCGTTGGATTGTCCTCCCCCACGTCGTCCAAATCGTCGCCACCGCTGTCCGCGCTGGGACGGCTCGGTGGTTCTTGCAGGAGCTCGCGTGGTAGAGGACGCCCTTCCGGCGGTCTCGCATGAAGCGGGGCAATCCCGTGGAGGTGTACGCACGCACCTTTGTCCGCTCGAGCGAACATAGCGCGCGCGAGGCGACGCACATACTCCTCCACGGTGGGCGTCCTGGTGTCTCGATGAAGTACGTCGTTTCTGACATACCACGGAGCTCCTGTAATCAAGCGCAGGCAACGGTTCTGCTGGACCTGCAATCTTCTGGCCTAGGTCGCCGAGCAGAGCGCGTACCAGGCCGGGGCCGCATACGTCAGGCGCGAGCGGACGTAGGCACCGTAGACCATCAGTTTGGTTCTGAGGGGCAATCTGGACGTAAAAACTGAGTGGAGCTTCGACCGGGCCGCCGCTGCGTGGTTCACCGCACGGTTTACCGTGGGAACCATGCGCAGCCTCCGGTCGATGTGGCACCCCAGATACCTCACTGAGGTCTTCCACTCTACGTCCTGACCTCGGAGTTTGAGCTGGCGCAGCGGCCTGGAGCCGCCGGTAAGTAGAGCGGCCGTCTTACCAACGTTGACGGCCATCCTCCACCTGTCCAGCCACTCCGGGAGCAAGTCCAGCAGACGCTGCATCCTGTTCGTGGCGACGATCTGGTGATACGACGATGCAAAGAACGCGCTGTCGTCCGCATACAGGGCCAACAGCACGTCCTCCTCCCCCTCACGCAAATGATTGCGGAGGGTGGGGATGTCGTCCGTGTACGCCGCGTAAAGTCGCGGCGACAGACAGCTGCCCTGGGGTACTCCAGCTCGGATTGGGCGTGGCTGGGAATCCACACCGTCCACCGAGACGAAGAAGCTACGGCCCTCCAGGAACGACGCCACCACTCGCACATACGCGGGCGGTGTTGTCGTGGCCACCAGCTTGGCCAGGAGTCCGGCGTGCCATACACGGTCGAAGGCCTTCTCCATGTCGAGAAAGACCCCGACCGTGCAGTGCCGGTTGTTAAGCTCACTGGCCAAGTGGCTAAGAACTCTCGCCAGCTGGAGCGACGTCGAGTGGCTGCTGCGGAAGCCAAACTGCTCTTCGCGCATGGGCAGGTGAGGCGCGAGTCTCCGCAGCAGCAGTCGCTCAAACAGCTTGGCGATGTGCGAGAGTAGCGTGATGGGCCGATAGCTTCCCGGGAGTCGACGGTCCTTCCCCGGCTTGGGTAGGACGATGATCTTCCCGGTCTTCCACACCTCGGGGAAGTGTCCGGTCTGGAGTATCCCGTTGAATGCCTTCGTGAGCGCTACGAGGCATCCAGTAGGCAGCTGCATCAACGCCGCAGTTGGTATACCGTCGGGCTCTGGGGCCTTCCGCTTAGGCTGGCGGGCAACCGCTTTCCTGAGCTCAGACAGGGAGATGAGGTCCCCTCCCTGGAGCTCCGGAATAGGGCCCGACAGAAACCGTTCCACTGACTCATGGACTGCCGCGTGATGACGGACGACATTTGCATCTGACGTATTTGGCGGGTTGGGGGAGAACTGCTCTTCCATATACTCCGCCAGGATCTCTGCTCTGTCACTGGCGGAGTATCTTCTGTTACCCGCCCTATCCAGGAGCGGGTAGACAGGTAAGTCTTGTCCGGTGAGTTTCTTGCAGAGGGAGTACAGGTTGGTGTCGCGCTCGGATGCTCGATCGATGGTGTCTTCCCAGTCGTACTCATCGAGAGCCACGAGCGCCCTTGATACCTCCTCTGCAAGACGGTTTAGGTCGCGCTTCACCCTCGGGCACCTGGACCGCGCCCAGAGCTTACGCAGCTGCCTCTTCTTGCGTATTTTGACGCGAAGAGAAGCAGGCAGTTGGTCCCTGCTACTCGATGGCAGGCCTTGGGTAGTGGTAGCATCGTCGAGGGCCTTCTTGATGGCCACGGTGATCTTATTAACAGCCACTTCGACTTCGGCATCGGTCGAAGCAGGGACTGTAAGCTCCTGACCCGCGAGCGTCGTGGTAAAGCGGTCCCAGTCGACCCGCGATCTTGGTCTTCTCGGAATCACGACGCTTCGCTGGAGGGTAAGCGCGACCAATATGGGATGATGTGGGGTGTCGAGGTCATAAATAACCTCGACATCCGGCGGGTATTGTAATCCCTTGTGCAGCACGATATCCAGAACATCCGGTTGGTGACCATGGGCTGTGGGCACGTGTGTAGGCGCTCCTGGGCCCACTACGCCGTAGCCAAGCCGTTCACTGTCCTCGAGCAGGCACCTCCCAGCCGGGTTGATCACGCGGGAGCCCCACGCCGGGTGCTTCGCGTTCAGATCCCCCACGACTAGTGAAGGCACCTGCGAGGTTAACAGCGTTTGGACATCCGTGCTGCAGAAGGGCAGTCCAGGTGGTTTGTAGGCGGCATACAGGGTTAGCTCCTCGTCCTCTCCTGCGTGCACTCGAACCCCTTGTGTGCGTGTGCTAGCAAAGGGCGAGTGCGCCAACTCCTCGTGCACAATATCCCTCCGCACCAGGGCTGCCGTACCCCTAAATGGGTATCCCCGGGGAGAGACCTCGTCACGCCGGTACACGAAGTAGTTGGGGACTCGGAGCTCGACGTCGTTCGAGAGCTTCGTCTCACCCAGGAGAATCACGTGTGCGTTCTGCGACTGGGCAAGCAACGTAAGCTCTCGGACATGTCCCCTGATGCCGCCAGGGTTCCAGTAGATAATTCTTAGTTGGAATTTAGCTTTGCTAGTGAGGCCAGTCCAGTTGAGATTGCTGGGATTATATCCTGGCCTTGCGTGTAGGCCAGGAGTATCGCAGTTAATGCGTCCATAAATATTTTTATTATTTGGGCCATCTCAATGTTTTGCTTTCCAGTTGGAGCTAGAGGTCGCGAAATCGGCTCTTCCGCCCCTCTTTCGGTATCTACTCCAACCTTCACTGCAGGTTGGCGCGGCTGTGGTGTAGAGGCGGCCACCGGTTCCGAGCGCGCCGGTCTTGCCGCTCGGTTGGTGCGCTTCTTCTTTTTCCTATTTTTCTTCTTCTTCTGTCCCGGCGCCGCTTTACCGGTATCCTTGGTTGGCCTTTCCCTGCTAGTCGGCGGGTTCGCAGGAGGTGCCAGCGTTGTTGGTGGCATCTCTCGGGGATCCTGCGTCTTTGGACCTGGCTGAGCCTCCACCCGGTCCAGATCTACTGCGTCTTGCTGCGCAGTCCTGGGTGGCTGCTTCGTCGGTACCTCCGGCAGTGGTTGCGATAGAGGTGGTGGTTGCGAAGACACAGGCTGGTCCTTTTTGCCTCCCTTCCGGTTCTCAGGCGCTGTAGGGCGTGGGGGGGCTAGCTAGATGCCCCTCTTCCTCGCCTCCTTTTTAAAGACAGTGCATCGCCTGTCTTTTGCCGTGTGCGCCTTCCCGCAGTTGGCGCACGTTGGCGGCTCCTTCAGCGGACGCGGGCAATCACGGGCCAGGTGCTCGCCGGCGCAGCGAACACACTTTTGAGCCCGATGGCAATTGGCCGACGCGTGCCCGAACGCCTGGCATCTATGGCACTGCGGAGGTGCCTTGTTGCCACGCCAGGCCTCGATAGTTAGGCCTGGCATTGCCAACAGCTCCTTTACCTTATAAAGGTCTGCAAGCGTGTCCTTATTAAGATGCGCCAGTTGCACGAAAAACGTGCACCCATGTCGCCCCTTTTTAGGGGGTATTCCTTTGGCCCTCTCTGCTGGGAAACCCAGTTCCTGGAGGGCCGCCAGCACCTCTTCCGCTGGTGTGTCGAAAGGTAGCCCCCTAATGGCCACCTTGGTTGGCAGTTCCGCTGCTGGGTATTAAGGTTATTAATTAAAATATATATATTCTGCTCAAAAATTATTTATTTCCCTAAATCGCAAGAACACTCAGTTACAATCGACACCATTAAAAGACTACAGAGTTACAGACCAAACTACAGATACCCAACATAAGATAGTGTTGCCCCTGACAAGTATTCAAAAGTTAAATTTTCTATTTATAATTTTCTATTGTTGCAACACTCCCACTAAAATTTAACTTTACTTAAAACACAAAAAAAAAAAAAACTAATCAACAACATATAACATCTGATCTCTAAGATAGGTAAAAACTTGAGTAGACAATGCTTTGGTTAGAATATCAGCAAGTTGACAATTACTTGAAACATACTTAATCTTAACTAATCCCAATTCAACCTTTTCACGTATGAAATTATACTTAACATCTATATGTTTGGTACGCTTATGAAAAACAGGGTTGTTAATTAAACTAATTGCACTCTGGTTATCAATATTCAATGTGATACAATTACAATTTTCACCTAAATCAGACATTAACTGTTGCAACCAAAGTATTTCTTTAGCAGATTCACAGGCGGCTACAAATTCCGCCTCTGTGGTGGAGAGAGCGATGGTCTTCTGTTTCTGACTGGACCATGTGATTGGTCCTCCGTTCATAAAGAATATATATCCTGTAGTAGATTTACGTGTATCAACATCACTTGCAAAATCTGAATCCGAGTATCCAACAAGATCATCACTTTCTCCATATTTTATACACAAATTTTTACTATTTATTAAATACCTAATTACTCGTTTAACAGCGTTTACATGTTGTGAACTTGGATTATTAACATATCTGCTTAATACATTGACAGAAAATGAAATATCTGGCCTTGACACAGAACTCAGAAATAGTAAACAACCTATAGCCTCTCTATAAGGAAAATTAACAACATTTTCATCATCATTTTTTGTAATAATCACATTAACATCTGCTGGAGTGGTGACAGGATTTGCTTGACTCATACAAAACTTTCCAATAATCTGATTTATATAATTTTTTTGATGAATGTATATACTGTTATTTATACGCTCTATTTGCATGCCTATAAAATATTTTAAATCTAATTCTTTAATTTTAAAAACTTGTTTTAAATATTCAATTATGTCTTTAATAAGTTTTTTATTTGAGGACATTATAAGAGCATCATCTACATAAATTATTAAAAATACTTTAATCCCCTCAAAGAATCCTATGTAAATACAATTATCTGCTTGAGATTGAACAAAACCATATTTGATTAAAAACTCTGTGAATGTTTTATTCCAGCATCTAGAGGCTTGTTTTAAACCATACAGTGATTTATTTAATTTTAATACAAAATCATCTCTAATTGACAAACCATCAGGTATCTCTATAAAAATGTCCTCCTTGAGATACCCATACAAAAAGGCAGTCTTCACATCAAACTGTTGTATTTCTAAATTATACTTTGCAGCAATAGAAAGTAAAATTCTTATAGAGTCATAACGAGTAGTTGGAGAGAATATCTCCTGATAATCAATGTCCTTGATTTGATTAAAACCTCTTGCACATAAACGAGCCTTATAGCGTATAACTTGATCATTCTCATTACTCTTTATGGTAAACACCCACTTTGTAGTAAGCGTTCTTTGACCTGACCTTTTAACCGCAGTCCAGGTATTGTTTTCTTTGTGTGCAGACAATTCCTCTTGAATAGCTTTAGACCATTCATCTTTTTGTGGACTGTTCAATGCTTCTGCATATGTTTGAGGCAATGACAGCTCAATAAGATTTGCTTCATAGTTTTTATTAACTCGTGGTCTTAAGTTAATATTGTGTGGTGCTATTGTGTCTTCTAATTCGCGAGACGGTTCATAATCTGGGTCATCACTGTTACCACTAGTACAACTCAAAATGTTTTCCTCACTCTCTGTTGTTGAACTCTCAAGAGTATCATCTATATTGGACACCTGTACTTTACTATCATTTATATTTCTAATTTCATCTTCAGCAATAATTATTTGTGTAATATTTTTCCTTGTGCTTGGAACATGATGTTCATCAAAAATTACATTTCTTGATATGTTTATTTTCTTTGTATTTATATCATACATTCTGTAGTTGATGTTGTCATAACCAACAAGTATCATTTTATTACTTTTCTTCTCCAATTTTGTTCTCAATTGATCTGGAACGTGAACATAACCAATACTACCAAACACCTTTACATGATCTAATTGAGGTTTGATCCCGTTCCACAATTCAAAAGCTGTCGTATTAGGAGTTTGGGTGGATGAAGTTCTATTTAATATATAGACTGCACAGTTCACGGCTTCTGCCCACAACTCTAATGGGACATCTCGTGCATACAACATTGAACGGGCACTCTCCACTATGGTACGATTTTCTCTTTCTACACGGCCATTTTGCTCTGGCGTATATGGAGCAGTACATTCGTGAACTATCCCCTCTCTCTCTAAATATTCTTTGAACACTTTATTCACATACTCTTTACCATTGTCAGTATGTAATACTCTGACATTATGCATGAATTTATTTTTAATTATAGCATTGTACTTTTTAAAGACTTCAAAAACATCACTTTTGTGTTTAATAAAATATACATGCCTGTAACTTGTTGCAGCATCTTTGAACAGTAAAAAGTATCTCATATTTTGAACTGATGGAACACTCATAGGTCCACATATATCACTATATACCAAGTCACCTGGCTGTAGTTCTCCTCGTTCAGATTTGTAAAATGGTAACTTACACTGCTTCCCATATGCACAAGCTTCACAAACAAAATTGCTCTGTCCATTGTCACTCACTTTCAGTCCTTCAACAATACTATTTTCACTCATGTTTTTAATTTGTTTTAAATTAATGTGTCCTAATCTTTCATGCCATATTTTAATATTATTTTGTTTACTTTGTACCAAATTACATGTATCTGAAACCACTGTTTTTATATTTAACTCATATAAATTATTGTCTTTAATATTTGCACTCATCACCACTCTATTATCTTTATAAATCAGGGCTTTAGTATTTTTCTTCACAATAGAATATAATTTCCGTATAATCACTCCTTCTGAGAATAAATTCCTTCTCAAATTTGGAACATATAACACATCATTCAGTTCACTGGTCTCCCACTGTCCATTGACGTATCTTTCGATTAAAACTTTTCCTATGCCCGATACTTCCACACATTGTTTATTTCCCAGTGTTAATGACTTGTGGTTACATTCAAAAAGTTCTTGAAAGAAATCCTTTCTAAATGTCATGTGGGCCGAGGCACCACTATCCAGAATCCAACTATCTTCTTCAGCATTAGATGTATTATTTTCCACATAAAATGCTAACATATCTGCACCTTCTTTTAGAGGTTTTCTAGTCTTGTTCTTTCTTGGAGCACGACATTCTCTAGAAAAGTGACCTCTCTTGCCACAATTATAACATTCAAACCTATGATTATTTGTGCTGCTACCACTCGCTACTTGTTTTGACCCTGTTTTCAATCCCCTTCTTGCAACAAGGAGAGCCGCCTCCTGTTCCTCCTCACCCGTTAGGCTCGCCTCTTCATCTAATAAACGAGCAGTTAAATTAACAAGAGTTTGTTTTTGTGGATCCAGTGACATCCATGCTTGTCGCAGTGATTTATACTTAGATGGTAATGTTCCTAATATTTTTGTAATAATTGCCATATCACTGATAGGTTCACCACTTTCTTTCAGTTGTTTAGCTAAGGTTTCCACTTTTGAGATATGTTGAGCGACACTGTCACCAGGCGCCATTTTGTATTGATAAAATTTTTCATGTATTAACATTTTACACAGTTCACTTTTTTGTTCGTAAATTGATTCTAGTTTTGACATTATTTCAACAGCAGTTTCGCAATTTTCTATTAGTGTAATTTGTTTGAAGTCCATGGAAGAAGTGATAATAAACATCGCCATGCCATCATTTTTCGACCATTCCACACTATTTTCTTCCGGTTTTGGTATTGTAATATCAATTCCCTTAGCTTTCAAAGCGCACTTTATTTGAAATTTCCATTGACGGAAATTATTTCCATCAAATTTTTCCAGATTCATCGACCGCGTGGAATCCATTTTAGGTTATCTTGACAGGATTTTTCAAACACGATTGTAACTTTTTCTTTGCTTTTATATATTTGTATTATTTCCAGAGTCTCCTGGGCCCATAACCTATTAAGGTTATTAATTAAAATATATATATTCTGCTCAAAAATTATTTATTTCCCTAAATCGCAAGAACACTCAGTTACAATCGACACCATTAAAAGACTACAGAGTTACAGACCAAACTACAGATACCCAACATAAGATAGTGTTGCCCCTGACAAGTATTCAAAAGTTAAATTTTCTATTTATAATTTTCTATTGTTGCAACACTGGGCTGTAGCAGAACCACGAGATTCTCGTATCGCTCTGCATGGCCTTGGTGAGGTATCTCTGTACCACCCGGAACTCCTCTGCAGATCCGGGCAGAAACCGCACGCCCTTCCCCAGTGGGCGCGCATTTGGGGCATGGCCTAGCTCCTTGGCCAGTTGCCGGAAGTGGGTAGTCCAGTTTGGGAGGCACTCCGCTGTGATAGGCGGGTGCCCTGATCTTGGGGAATCCTTTTCAGCGGTGTCCATCGCTATTTGACTCCTCGGAGAAGCCGGCGCTGCCGCGACGGCCGCGTATGACGGCACAGGAGACCCCGCTGCCGGTGGTGGTGTTGTTGTCGATGGGAGCGCCGCATAGCTCGTGGAGTCTCTCGGCCACGAGTCCTGCGGATATCCAGGTTGGATACTCTGGTGCTGTTCCGATTTCGTCGGTGAAGTCGGAGGGTGCTCTGGGGTAGCCGGCGCTGCAGTATATACAGTCGCCGCCTCGATCTCTACCTCCTCGACAACTTCAACGCTGCTGTCCTCAGGCGATTCTAAGCATGGACGCTTATTCTCTTCTTCGGTTGATTCCGGTGAGGAGCCGACGTTTCGCGACCGCTTCGCTCCTTCTGCGCTGGTTGTAGGCTCAGCTACAACTGCGGCGAAGTCCGCGTCGGCGTCGCCGTGGGTCCTCCCACTCGGCTTGTCCGCTGCGGATATTGTTATCCGGGGGCGGGGGGCTGGTGGGGCGGCAACACGTTCGACAGTATTGTCGAATATATCCCGCCTCACCACCGTCCGGGCTGTACCCGACCTCCCTCCGCGCACTCGCAGTCTACGCTCTAAGGGAGGGGGTGGATCCCCCCCCTCGGACATGGTTCGGAAGGTGCTCCAAGCCTTGACACGTCCCTATACGCTTCGGATGAAAACCTCCGCGCAAGGCAGTCTAGTGCTTGGGCTTAACTGTGTTGGAGCCTGCAGGAGTCTTTGCACACGAAAGACGTGCAGGATCCTATGGCGTCCTCTTCCCTGCGGGGACAGTGTACCACGCAACTACGCCGGCCGCTTCCTCAAGTGGAGTCGGGGACTCCACGAGTACAACTGGCACCGGGGGGCTGCGAGGGGCGGTGTGAAGCACAAGAAAGATTATCGACGCCTGTTCCAAGTATGGTTCGCGAGCTTCGGTCACCCGCCTGCCACCTGCGTTACCGGGGTCAGGACGGGGTCCAGGGGAGACGACGTGGACGTGCTCTGCAAACACTTGGAACCTCCCCCAATTCATGCATCCTTGGATTGATTCTACACTGAAGTAGTTTTAGCATAGCCCTATAGATGGCGTTGGCGTAGTGAGGCGGGGGACCGTCTCATAAATAGGCGTCATCAATGACTACTCAATTACTCAAAAAGTACTAATTATATCTCGATCACATTTAAATAAGACCACATGATAAGTATTAGCTTTTGATTTATAAAAGAAAAATCAAACTCGGTGCACTCAATAGAAAGTTATGAGATATAATACAAAAAACAGTCAAGTAAATACGCGTTATCAAAGATTACTTATAAAAGAAGACATTAGATCTCGATCAAAAGACAATGGGCAAATTGTATGGGAGAAAAACCCACGGCGGACAGACATGAAATTTTGAGGATATTAAGACAAATGTATCTAGTTTATTATGGTAAGGGTCGCTTTCTTGTGGGTTGTGGGAATTTTGAAAAAAAAAAAGTAAAACGAAAATTCACATTTTACATTGTCACCTACTCGGCCTGATCAATGTCTACCGTTATTTCATCTAAAAATGCCGCTGGGGCTTCAATTTGCTTTTGGTGCCTAGCCCAGGATAAAAAATAAACTATACTGGCAATATGCGCACAATTCCCGAAGGTACGGCGGCCGTGTATACACGTGTATATTTTTGAGTTTGGAACATTACAACACTCCTACAATGTTCCAATATGATTAATGTAATTAATATTACACTTTGAAACGTTTAATATTAGTTAAATTAAATGTATAATATGAAAAATAACGTTTTACTTCCCTGCATTCTTTTGAGAAACGCGGAAATGGTAATTGCCTTCCTCGTATTAGTGAAGTTCTCGCGGATAATACGTAATATGGCGCCAAAAATCTATTGCTTTTATTTTTATATACACTGGGTGTCACCCTCATAGTCAAGACGAAGCTAACGACACCTCTCAAGCTAAAATTCATCAAGCCGTTAAGGTAACAGAGCGCGTCAAAGAAATACACATACATAAACTCGAAAAACACAACCCTTCTTCTGGCACAGTCGGGTAAAAACGGAATCGCATATCTCAACGAAAGATAACGAAGGACTGCGATAAAACGAACGATACAATGCGCCAGCAATGACAACGAGCGACGCCGCGCCTATTTGATCACGCAGGGCAGCTAGCAGCTACATGCACTTGCTAAAACCCTTTAGTAGATGTTATAACGACATCTTATATCTATACTATAATATTATAAAGCTGAAGAGTTTATTTGTTTGCTTGAACGCACACTAATCTCAGGAACTACTGGTCCGATTTGAATGTGGTTGGTGAACAATGTTAAATAGCGCATTTATCGAGGAAGGCTATAGCGATATACGAGCTAGCTTTCATCACGCTAAGATTAAAAGAAACGGAGCACCAATGCAGATTGTTTGAAATTCGACTTTTTTTTTTTGTTAAAGTTGACGTTAGCCAAAAGTAACTATTCCACGCAGACGAAATCGCGGACAGAAGCTGGTTTCTTAATATAAGTGTTACGATTTTTCCTTATAGATGTTCGGAACCCTAAAAGTATTCGATGTTTTGAAGAAATATATTTTTGGCTATAACTTTGTTGTCCCGTGGATTCAAAATAAAATAACTATACATAATGTTAGGTGAATTTACACTCTTTCATTCTATACCATTCTCATTCATGTCCGCGACCGGGTCGGATTCCGCCCAATAACCTTTAAATAAGATTACATTACAAGCATAAGGTTTCGAATAAAGTAAGAATTATCAAAATCGATAAACCCAGTAAAAAGTTATGCGGTTTAATACAACGTAGGTCGACGAGAAAGTTGTCAATTAAATATGCATTATTAGATATATCTCTAAAAGTACTTGTCAGATCTCAATTAAATTTGAATGGGACCACATGACACGCAAAACCTTTCAGTTAAAACAAAACTCATCGAAATCGGTCCACCCAGTCAAAAGTTCTGAGCTAACATACATAAAAAAAAAAATACAGTCGAATTGAGAACCTCCTCCTTTTTTGGAAGTCGGTTAATAAAAGAACATTAATTCAATCATAAGTCAATCGAGCCAAACATGTAACAAAAGGTTTACGACACCTGATAAAATAAGTCTCTTACTTTATATCTCGGTTTATTCAAGTATATAGTCACATATAAACACTTGAAACGAACTATTAAACCGCTCCCGTTCGGTGTTGGGTTTCGACTATGGGAAAAACAAGGGGAAACCGATGAAAAAGCGTAAAGTTACACTTCATGGCGGATGACGCACGAGAGGATCCATCAAAGTCCCTGGCACTAGAAGCCTCAGAGGAGACACGAAAAATTTGATCGCCGCCAGGCACTAAAGTTTGATAAATCTACCACCGCACTGAATCGGTTAAATCATGCAAAGCAAAGATTTTATGCAGTAATCATAGAATTTCCTATTTTTAATAGGACAATAGGAAAGGGTTAAATTATTTATTCGGCCCCTTGCATTGGAGCATGGTTTGCTTAGATCTCCATGTCTGAAAAGTAAAAACAATAAACTTAGTACATACTTACAAGTTCACGGGAACTTCAATTCACAAACACCATATAACTTTATTCCACTTACTGCTCCATGAACGTCACCATCATCTCGATTTGGGTAGAACTATAAGTCCTCATTTAGTAATGAGTTAACATAAATCAAGTATAGTTCGCGTCAAATAAAAAGAACGCTGGCCTTCAAGTTGCGCAGAAACGATTTATCGGTCTAACCGATGATATGAGGTAGGGGAGGCATGTGTATCACTCGCCGCAAGCTTGCCGACGATGTGCTATTGGTTGGACAGTTCGACGTCGACTCAAAATCGCTCGCGCACAAAAGTCTTAAATTACGAAATAGTGTTACATAGGGAAGTGAGAAAAATTATGTATAACGTATAGTGTTTTATGAAGAGAGAGGCTGATAATAATGCAGTTAAGAATTTAAAATAATGTATGAACGACACCCAAGATGACTTAATGGAAGGAGTTTCATAACATTACTTGAATTTTTTGTCATTAGATTAAACATTCTACATTGAATCAAACATGTGTTGTTTATAATTCTATTTAATGATATTCTATCTATATTTTTTATTTTACCTACCAATAACCATTATACGAAGCCGTAAGCGAAAGGCTAATTCAAAAATAAAACAATAGGCCTAGTACTTTCGTGCGCGATGCGCAAACTTACTCCCTCCAGTTTCTTTCAGCGTTATTTTTAGATGACGCGAGTTATTGTTAGTGATTTGCTAACTAACACTTGCTTTCAATTATCGATGCGTGATAAAGTTAATCGAATAATCTTGTGCAACTCCCAAATGGCACTCTATATAATACTCTTCTGGTGATCCCGGAGGTAATGAATCCCGGTCGTAATGAAGTACCCTGTGTGCTAGCAAACACCGCCAACGTGACTTAAGTACTCCAATACACCGCTCTACAGTATTTCTGGCCCGACAATGAAGTTCTGTATAATACTCTTCTGGTGATCCCGGAGCTGCACCTATGATTGGTGTCATCATCCAGGGACGTTGAGCATATCCAGAATCACCTAGAAATAGAAATTAATTTTAACATAGTACATACTGTCAGATAAATTACTGTCTGTGCATAATATATTTTTTTCTATAAAAATGGTTGTCTGTATTTAATTAGTATCCTATTATACAAGTAGCATATATGCAATGCGCATACCTAACAGCCAACAGTGCTCTCCATTTCTTTGCAGTCCTTCTAGGAATGGTTTAACTGCACACGCCTTCCAAACAAAGGAATCGTGAGGTGAACCACCAAATGATGCATTAGAATGGAGGATGGTCAGTTTAGAATCACAAATCTGAAATCAAAACAAAGTTTGATCTATCAAATTGTGCAGGTACAAACTCACTACTGGAACAACATTTTATTTTAATGCTATGTATTGCTCAATACATTACCATCATAATTAATTAATTATAATACACTTACTAGTAAAACATTCAAGGAATGGTAATTCTTTCTGTTAAAATAAATCTCCTCATGCTCCTTAGGGCGGATTAAGGCCACGTGTGTACCATCAATGCAACCTATAACACCCGGAAATCCAAATGTCTCCATAAAACTGAAAGAAGCAATTCAAAAGTTTTAGATTAATTGGGTAGGTTGATGTACCTACCGTAACAATCTATTTAAATTTAAACTTACTCTTTCATAATTATTTCCCTTTCGTGCTGTGTCATAGGAAACTTTATGTACTTCCTTAGGATTTCGCGGGTATTGAGTGCACCGGTGACCTCTTCAAACATTTACTGAATGTTGGTTGCGACATATTCAGTAGAAACGATGCACCCACATTCCGTTGATAGGATCCATTCGCATAAAAATTTAATGCTGGCAAAATCTGCAATAGAGAGACAGACAAAGTGATCATCAGTCAGTTTTATAGTAACAGTTTAAATTAAAATATAAATTTACAAGTAAATTGCAAATACATAATGAAAAGCAAAAGACAGGTCAAAGTAAAGGAACAGTGTTACTTACTTTGAGTTCATTGCGAACACCTGTATTTCGTTTAACTATTGGTAGATAAGGACTAAGTTCCACCAAAACCTGTTGGAATCCAAGTTTTGTTAAACGAAAATGTCCAATGAACTCTTTCTCTGGCAGCTGCAACGGATTATTGGCGTCGCGCAGACGGCGTCTTTCTATACGTAGAATATTACGTCTACGTTCTTCTTCTGCATAATATGCCAATAGGAAATTGTGCGCCATAATTATAATAAATAGATTTAACACGAAGAAACTATTATCAAAGCGTAATTTAATAATACTAAACTAATACTAAAGAACTAATAATAAAGAAGAATTTAAAGATTTAAGATAAAGAAACTAATAACAAAGAATGAACTAATTATTCTAAACTAATAATTTAATAAAGAAAAGTATAAATCTCAAAAGCAATTCAACGCCACAGTTCAACGCAGTGCAAATCTATCACAGAGTACTTTCCCGTATTATGTGCGCAAAGAGTACAGTATAATTATATACATAGTTACTACACTACCAAATGGTGTCGAATACGCTTAAACAATCGCAACAAGTCGCATAAAATAGGTATAAATAGTGTATAAGTCGCAAAAAATAGAAAAATAAGCCATATTCCATGCTTATAAGGTCCTATTTGACTTAGCCGCATAATGATAGTTCAATGTTTTAGCATACGTTGATCATTATGCCTAGTGTTCGACACTATGAACTGTCATCGAGATACGCAATAGCCCTGCAGGACGTGGGGGAAGGCACAATCCTTGTATTCTTAGACTTCTCTCGTGCGTTTGACACGATAAATAGGAAATTGTTTCTGGCAAAATTAAAATATTACGCATTTAACGCTGAAACTATAGAATGGTTCGCTAGTTACCTACAAAATAGGAAGCAGATAGTGGAAATTGTCAATGATGATGGATCAAAGAGCCGATCAGACTGTTGTTCGGTGAGTAGGGGCGTGCCACAGGGATCGATCTTAGGGCCGATAATTTTTGCGCTGTACTGTGCTGATATTGTCACTAACATAAAAAATTGTAAATATCATATATACGCTGACGACATACAGATGTATATTTCATTTAAACAATCTGAAGCTAGTGTGGCTATACAAAAGTTAAATGACGATCTCGGTCGCATCGCTGAATGGTCAGAGTCTCATGGTCTTGCGTTGAATTCGGGCAAAACAAAATATATAATATTGGGTACAAAAAATCAAATTAATAAAATCAGTAGCTTAAATCCATTTGTACACATAAGGGGTGAAAGCATAGAGCGCGTGAGAGAGGTGCGAAATCTGGGCTTAGAGGTTGATGAGGGATTAAGGTTCGAAAGGCATACCATGAATACAGCTCGTAATTGTTTTTATAGGCTAAAGGTATTGTATCAGATACGAAATTCTCTTAGTAAAGACATGCGAGTAAAGTTGTGTGAAACGCTGGTCCTTTCAAAATTTAATTATGCTGATATTGTAATTGGACCTAGGTTACTTGCACGTACTAAAAAGCTTATACAACGGGTACAGAACGCATGCATGCGATACTGTTTTAATATACCACCGCGCGCACACGTGTCTCCTTACATCAATGACGCAAAAATGATTAGGATGGAATATCGCAGGCAATTGCATCTTGCCACCCTACTATTTGATGTGGTCCAAACTAAAGCCCCTCTGTATTTGTACAATAAGCTAACATGGACAAAGGAATGTAACAAAAATTACCCTACGTTAGCATATTCTTGGATGCTCAATATGCCCAGGCACCGATCTGCAGCGTTCCGTGGTAGTTTCCGCTACGCCGCGACGAAGTGTTGGAACAACCTGCCGCCTCCGCTTCGGATCCTGAAAACCAAAAATACTTTTCGTTGCAGATATAAAATATATTTACTTAATTTACAACTGCAGCCCTACACTTAACGTCACTTTTAAATAGTAGAAAGTAGAACGTTGTTAGTAGGTACGAGTATATAATATGTTAATTGTTAGAGTGGAAAATGTGTTTATGTGTGTATGGGTGTTCATGGTATGTGATACAGTAATTATAGTGCGTATACAATTGTCTTTTTTTATTATTCATTTTAATTCTATTAGCTATGTATGTATGTTTGTTATAGAAAGCAAATAAATGATAGATATAACTTACCTACTGGAACTGGCTCCGTCGCGAACGGTAGGTTGGTCCGGCACGTGTTGCGGTGACTGCCGCGAAGAAATGTTTTCATCCTTTTTTTTATAATTTACATGTATTTATCTTCCATATTAATGAAATTAGGCATCGGTGGCAAGTTTGGTGTTATAACTTCTTATTTTTTAAATTGAATATATCCATATAACATTTTGACTTATCAATTAATATTATTATTCATTTATATTTAATATTGTTTAATATGGAAGCGTTACGTCATTGATTGCGTGCTCTTGTCGCCGGCGCACTCGGAGGTCTGGCCTCTGGCCGACGTCTGAGCTCGCTTGCATTCCGCGATCCCCATGACGTAACCTTCCGCTGACTTATTTATTAGGTGAATGTTATTATTATTTTTTTTTTTAATCTATATTTTAAAGAGCTTGGTCACAATAAGTGACTATGCCGCTCTATAAGTCTTCCTAAACTAGAGACTGGTCTTGAGAGAAGATAACTGATCATCTTACTCTCAAACCCAGCCTAACCAGTTTATACAGCGCCCTGGCCTCCTTGGATAAAGGGAATGCCAAGACGCTGTTCAAACCACCGACTTCTCTTATAATACTATAAGACCTAAATAGCTCATTACGCAATGGTTCATTCCGGATACATTCCATAACAATATGGTACACGTCTTCAATTTTATCCGTACATTCTTCACAATTTGGAGAATTGGTTTTCTTCATTAAATATGCGAACTTGTTCAATGGAATGTGTCCGGAGCGCAGTCTTAAGGCTATTACTGTCTCTAATCTACTTAAACTATTGCTGATCCAAGGAGAACTCATCGGTTCTGGCTGTATAGTTTTGTACCAAATTCCAATTTTGGTGGATCTTTCATCAAAGTATTCCTTCCACAATTCCAAACAACGTTTTTTAGAGGTAAATAAGCACTCGCTATAAAATGGTTTTGTACTGACTAAAACGCCTTCTGTACATGCTTGTTTTGCAAGCTCATCTACAATATCATTTTCTACAATACCACTATGAGAAGGGATCCATTGAAGATATACACATTTAGTCGAGGCGTTTAGTTCCGAAATTAACTTTACTATATCGTAAGCTACAGGGATTCCTCGAAAAGTCGAGGTGCACCGAGCTAAATGTTGTAATGCGCTTTTAGCATCTGTAAATATAACAAAGTTATTCCCATTAACAGATTTAATATAAGATAAAGCCTCTACAATAGCTATTAATTCTATGTGCATTATAGACAGCGCATGGTTAATTTGAAATTTAGCTTTAAAATTAATTTGCGAATCGTAAAACGCCGCCCCACCTCCGAAACTATCTTTGGA
Source organism: Melitaea athalia (assembly GCA_905220545.2). NCBI lineage: Eukaryota > Metazoa > Arthropoda > Insecta > Lepidoptera > Nymphalidae > Melitaea > Melitaea athalia. Next base: position 46,393 of record CAJNAG020000011.1, read on the forward strand.
TCCATCCGTGAAAACCTTATAGAACCCATCGTAAGTCTCTGAACACATCTTACGGTAAAGTGAATTTAATTGTAAATTAGAGAAAGTTCGTTTAGGATTATGGATACCTTTAATATTTGATTTGATGAAATTCTGTAAATTAATTCCGCTTATCCATATGTTTAAAGAAAACATTTCCAACTGTGAACTGATATTAACAGTGGTATTTCTGAGATTGTTATGAATGCAGACCAGTAAGGGTTTTTTCTTTCTATTCCAACGAATAGATGCAATTAACTCACTTAAATCATTTAGTAAGATAACAATTGAATTTATTTTACAAGATTTACTTTTAAGATAGAACTTATGGCCCAAATACTCCCTACGAAGGACTAATGGCTGTAATGAAAGCTCACTTTCCATGACATGGATAGGAGTGCTTTTGATAAATCCCCCTGTTATACGCATAGCCTGATTTTGAATCCAATCAAGTTTTCTTACATGTGACTGAGCACTATCATTATATAAAAAACTAGCATAATCCATACGACTGCGGATTATTGAAATATATATCCTACGAAGGTGCTTGGGATGTATACCCCAACCTGAACCAGCCAAAACTTTACATATATTTAAAAATTGTATGCATTTATCTTTAGTCTCGCTCAAATGTTTACCCCATCTAAGAGAACGGTCAAGCCATAACCCTAAATACTTAACGCTCTCCACTGTATCCAGAATTATATTGTTTACTTTAAGTTCAACCGTACCTCTAAATGGCCGTTTTTTAAAAATACAAACCTTGCTCTTGGATGGAGACAGATTCAAACCAATATCGGACAAAAGATTGCATAGTAAGTCCAAGTCAGATTGTAAGTTGGTCGAAGTTTGTAAAATATCGTTTCCTGAGTTAAACAAAACAAAGTCATCCGCGTATTGCATAATCATTGCTGACTTGATTCGTTTGCATATATCAATAGAAGCTATATTAAATAAGAGCGGTGACAGAGGGTCGCCTTGTGCGAGGCCACGACTGCAAGTCCTAACAAAGTTAGCATTATCTACAATAATATGAATACGTCTTTCAATAAGAAAGTTCCAAATGTATAAACATATTTGTTTACCGATCTGAAGACGATCCATTGTCTCCACCAAAAACAAGAGGTCCACATTATTGTAAGCATTGTCTATATCCACAAAACATCCTACAGTCGAATAACCTTTTGCAAACCCCATTTGAATTATAGAGACTAAACGGGCAAGACTATCCAAGCATGACCTAGACTTTCTGAATCCAAAAGTGTTGTCTGAAAGTAAATGATTTTTTTCTAAGAACCACTCAATTCTATTCTTTAATAAAATATGAAATATTTTGCAAATACAAGATATTAACGAAATTGGACGTAAAGCCGAGTCGGATTGAGGATCACGTCCCGGTTTCGAAATTGGAAGAACACGTATTTGTCTCCATTGAGAAGGTACAATACCAGAATCTAAGATGCCATTGAATAATTTTATCATGAATAATTTCGCATTTTCAGGAAGATATTTTAACATAGAAAATGAAATTTCATCTTCTCCGGGAGCTGTATCTTTTGACTTCATGCAATTATTTAATTCGAAAATCGTAAAGGAAGTTTCTAAGAAAGGATTGTTAGTAGACCGCAAGACAGGCTTCGACGGAGAAACAAAATCAGGACATAGCTTGTCTAGGATACTATTGGCTTTGACTTTATCAATAGTTGGAAAAGATTGTTTTCGCCCTTTTATCCACTTCATCTTGCCCCACATCTGATTAGCAGAAGTATTTTCATCAACTGAATTGCAGAAGCTTGACCATCCATTTCTCTCGGCCTGCCTTATGAGCCTTTGTGATTCCCTAACAGCGTCTAAGAACTTATTCAGGTTATCTGGAGTGGGATTACGTCTGAAAATACCAAGATAAAGTCTACGAATAGCAACAGCTTTAGATAATTTTGGATTCCAGTAAGGTTTTGGAGTAAATTTGCTTTCAGGTTTTTGACAAATTTTTATAAAAAGAATAAATAAATCTGCTGCTTCATTGATTAAATTAATGAAAACATTGTAAGAAGTTTGAATATCGTTTGGTAAAATGAGGTCATTGAATGCTTTTTCTAAATATAAAGAATAGAACTGCCAATTTGCTAATTTAAAATTTCTTTTTTTACGATAGTTAGTATTTACAAAAAAGTGATTTTAATAAATAAATGATCACTTCCTAGAGATTCACTTAAAACCTGCCAATCAAAATCGAGAGAAATATCCGAAGACACGAAAGTTACGTCTGGGGACGATTCTCTTAAGACACCCTCAACCAGTTGAAACCTTGTGGGAGAACCATCATTTAAAACAATGAAATTAGAATCTATAAATGAATTAACGATTTGTAAACCACGATAGTCAGTCTTGTAAGACCAAGTCGTGTGATGACCGTTAAAGTCACCTAGAATAATTGTTTTCGACGTTGAAAGATTAAATAAGAAATCCCAGTCAGCCTGCACCGTACTGATTTCATGGGGGCAATAAATACCTATGATATTTTCCAGATGCTCGCAATTTGACACTTTAATCAATGTTATTATATTACTTATATATTTTTACAGTATTTATGTCCATGTGTGTCCTACAGTTATATTTAGTATTGGTATTCAGTATATTACTATATAATGTATGTATTTCTATGTAAGTATATCTATGTAAAAGGGAATGATACTTGTCGCGCTAAACTGGCTAGGTTGTCACTGAAAATCAGTGTTGGGTTTTTTTTAAAACCCAACAATGCTGAGTGACAATCCTTTTTGGGGCACAACACGTAGTTACAGATTTATGTTCTATACTTATTTTTTTAATCGTTTTTTTTTTCATGTTTGATTGTTTTTTTTTTTTTTTGGATATAATTCTTATTTTTTTTTCTGATATTTTTGTTTAATGTTTTTTTTTTTCTTTGTGATTTTTATGTTTCTTTTTTTTAAGTTTGTTTTATGTTATTAATTTAATTGTTGTTGTCTGTGATGTTGTGTAATGTCCCAAATAAATGTGTTCTTTCTTTCTTTCTTTCTTTCTAAAACAGGTATCGGATAAAATTAACGCTATTTACCGGTATTTTATAAAGGTAATTGGTACCGGTAACAAGCCCTGGTTCAAGGTTTACTATACATTTAGTACCAACCTTGCGGTTACTCTAATTTTTTTTTTTCGTTAAATTGGTAATGATGGAATATAGCGTGTGAAATTTTTTTATCGTACCGGAAGTCGATACTAGTGTGGAAAAAGGTCGATAAATTAGTCGATAAAATTATCGATACTTTTGGCCAGAGGGCTCATTTTTTTAATTTTATACATTTTAATTTAAATAAAAGGCCTTTTTGTAAAATAATTTTTATTATTTATATTTTACTCTTCTAAAAATATTAGTTAGCCTATATACCAAAATAAATAAAATTATGGCAAAAATCTCAGTACATCTATACTTATTATAAAAATAAGTCCCCCGGCCGCGTCTTTCTGTCCTCCCGTCTGTCTGAACGCGATAAACTCGAAAACTACGCAACGGATTTTTATACGGTTTTCAACAATAGAAAGAGTGATTCTTGAGGAAGGTTTAGGTGTATAATTTATTATGTTTTAATGTAAATTAGTAGAAATACGGCGATAAATGTTGAAGAGGTCGCAAAAAATCTCGCCAACGGGGAGCTTTCCACGCGAACGCTGCGTAAAACCAACCAACCTTGCGGTTACTCTAATTTTTTTTTTTTCGTTAAATTGGTAATGATGGAATATAGCGTGTGAAATTTTTTTATCGTACCGGAAGTCGATACTAGTGTGGAAAAAGGTCGATAAATTAGTCGATAAAATTATCGATACTTTTGGCCAGAGGGCTCATTTTTTTAATTTTATACATTTTAATTTAAATAAAAGGCCTTTTTGTAAAATAATTTTTATTATTTATATTTTACTCTTCTAAAAATATTAGTTAGCCTATATACCAAAATAAATAAAATTATGGCAAAAATCTCAGTACATCTATACTTATTATAAAAATAAGTCCCCCGGCCGCGTCTTTCTGTCCTCCCGTCTGTCTGAACGCGATAAACTCGAAAACTACGCAACGGATTTTTATACGGTTTTCAACAATAGAAAGAGTGATTCTTGAGGAAGGTTTAGGTGTATAATTTATTATGTTTTAATGTAAATTAGTAGAAATACGGCGATAAATGTTGAAGAGGTCGCAAAAAATCTCGCCAACGGGGAGCTTTCCACGCGAACGCTGCGTAAACTAGCAAAGATATAATAGTTGTATAATGTACTAGGGAATTCAAAATCTATAAAAATGCTACAAAAAGTCCGCGACAGCATATCTCTATCTCTTAGGGTTGACTTACAATAACCACTTTTATGTTCAAATTTTTAATTAAAAACATTACGTTATTTTTAAAGATATTTTCTTTAGTTCAGTATTTATCCAAATGAATATGTTATTTAGCTTAGGCATTTAATGCAGATTAAAATTGCTCTTTACACTATATTAATCAGATAAATAGTTTTTGTGATATCGTCGTTAGAAGTAAGTAGCAGCGAAACATTTAATGCTCGGCGAGCCAGCGTTGAGCGTTCTTTCCTTGAGATGCCTATAACGGCGCGGGCGAGTCCATCCCCTCTGCGGTCTGCCCCGCATCGCTCGACCGCCTGCTCATGCTATTAGGAAATCAAATCAATATTGCATACTAGGAAATCAAAGAATATCAAAGATCATTTTATCGAACTTTTTTTTTACTTTTTTGTTAAATTCCACGCGGACGAAGTCGCGGGTACAGCTAGTAAATTTCTAAAACACAAATGTTCACGATTTCGATTCACTCTCAATGTTCACTGTAAAATAAGTTTATTTATTTTAAGATACCACCTGTAGGACAAATCTACATATATTTTATACGTCTAACTTTTCTAAATTTTATATTAACAATATTTGAAATAAATTTATTTTTAATATTATACATATTTACAATGCAAGACTCATGAAATATATATTTACAGTCAATAATGGTACAATTTATGATAAAGCGGGGCTGTATTATATTTTTATAATCTTCTGTTTAAGCAATGTAACCTATGAAAGGGCTTTCTAATGCAAGAAATAAAAATGTAAATGTTGTTCTTAAAATTGAATTGAAAACTCAAATAAATGAACAAGCTCAAAACAAACGGATAAACTAATTTATCTATTGAAAATGTTTGCATCATATTATTATGAATTTCTTTTTAAAAACACTGCAATTACTTAGAAAAAAGAATTATAAGATGTGTATTGTAGTAGACATTTACCAAAATAAATATAATACTTTCAAACTTTGTACTTGAAACTAATGCACTTTTCAGCGATTGTTACAAGAAAACAACATTACAGATAGAAATAGTAATTTCGATAGATATCTACTAAAGAAACATAATTCTGAAGAGCCTTACATAAGAAACAATCTCACTACACAATAAAAAAAATAACAAATAAGATTATTTCAAGACCATATCAAAATATCAGTTTTTATGGATACGGTATACAAATAAACAGACAAACACTTTCGTTTCATAAAATTAGAATAGCCAAGGATTAGAGGAGTATCTCATATTAAAAAAAAACTGTAATTATCTTAATAAATGCCTCATCCTATCTACAATATTTCACAATAACATTATAAGTTATAATTTAATGAAGTGTTTGTCAGTTTATTTGTATACTATAACATATTATTACTTGTTGCTAAAATTTTCTCTTATAGCCTTTTTTATATCTTTAAGTAATACAGTGATTTGTACAAAACATGTGTCACATTCTTTTCCTTACAAAAATACTTGATCTTAATATACCAAAATAAATAAAATCTTAGAATATAAACTTCTAAAACACATCAAATGTTCACGATTTCGCATCGCTCTCAATGTTCACTGCAAAATGCATTGAATTATTTTAAGATACCACCTGTAGGAATTTACATATACATTACTAGCTTCTGCGCGCGACTTCGTCGGCGTGGACTCTGCTCCTATTGGTCTTAGCGTGATGATATATAGCCTATAGCCTTCCTCGATAAATGGGCTATCTAACACTGAAAGAATTTTTCAAATCGGTCCAGTAGATCCTGAGATTAGCGCGTTCAAACAAACAAACAAACAAACAAACAAACAATCAAACAAACTCTTCAGCTTTATTATATTAGTATAGATACTAATTTGTCTGGATTACTTATAACAAAAAAAAATTGTACTAATTTATATTAACAATATTTGAAATAAATTTCTTTTTAACCGACTTCCAAAAAAGGAGGAGGTTCTCAATTCGACACGTATGTTTTTTTTTTTTTTTTTTTTTTTTTTTATGTATGTTAGCTCAGAACTTTTGACTGGGTGGACCGATTTCGATCAATTTTGTTTTAATTGAAAGGTGTTGCGTGTCATGTGGTCCCATTTTAATTTAATTGAGATCTGACAAGTACTTTTAGAGTTATATCTAATAATGCGTATTTACGTGACTACTTTTTCGTCGACCTACGTTATATTATACCGCATAACTTTTTACTCGGTGTACCGATTTCGATGATTCTTACTTTAATCGAAAGCTAATACTTGTTTTGTAGTCTTGTTTAAATTAGATCGAAAATTGATTACAACTTTTTGAGTAATCTTTAATAGCGCGTATTTACTTGACTATTTTTTCGTCTTATTACGTTTTATTACTTGTCGATGTAATTGAAGTCGGTTTTTTTTCGTTTGCGAGCAAACACAATTATTATATATATATAGATTTATCTATTTGATAATGTTTGCATCATATTATTATGAAAATGTTTTTAAAAACACTGCAATTACTTAGAAAAAAGGAATTATAAGATGTCAATTGTAGTAGATATATACCAAAATAAATATAATACTTTCAAACTTGTTACTTGAAACTAATGCACTTTTCAGTGACCGTTAAAAGAAAACAATATTAGTTAAGAAATTAGTAATTTCGGTAGATAGGTATCTACTAAAGTAGCATGATTCTGAAGAGATAATCTTACCTACTTATAAGAAACAATCTCACTATACAGTAATAACAATAATAATAACAAGATTTACAAAAAAAAAATACGAAAATATTAACAGATATCTAATAAACAAATAATACTAAAGAGCATTACTTGTGAAACAGTCTCACTATACAATATTTTAATTTTTATAACATTAACATAGCCAAGTATTAAATACTCCTCCTTTTTCATGAACTGAAATATGTTTGTGATAACCATTGCAAAATTTAAGATTTTAATAAGAGAAGATCTCGAATAAAGAAAAATGGCACAAACTGGCACACGCTCTGAGCGGAGAAGGCACTCTTCAGCATGCCCGGATAAAAGGAAGTGACATACCGAGCCTACATACAAGATTTACCACTTGACATCAAGAGAGTCGTGTGAAAAGTTACACACACAAGTATGGCTCTCGAGGAAAACATGTACTGAGAAATCAGACATAGAAGTGGCTTATTGTTGGAAAACAGATTGCCATGAAGCAGAAAATTAAAAAAAAAACTGTAGTATGATAAATGAGCGTTAAGGGGCCCTGAGCTCGTAAAGTGGATTAATAAAGATGTCATTCATTGTAATATCCCGTATTGGTTGAATACTTAACACTATCAAGTTTATCTAAATTATCAATTACATTTGCCAAAAGCATTTGAAACTTAATCTACTTTTTGTGTAATGACTCAGCAGGAACTTCTTCAGCGTAGGTATGTAGGTCTGAAATGAGAAATAGTCCAAAATATATTTGTCTATTTAAATTTTATTTAGTCATATATTTGAAGACATACACATCTATTCTTTAAAAAAAGGCATAAAAACAAGATAAAATTTATTGCAATAAATTAAAGAAAACTAAAATTTCATACAAATTAAATGCTAGTTAGCTATGCATATAGTTAACATGTTACTGTTAATGTTTTATGTCATTGAATAAAATTGAAAATGTGAAATTTTTATTTATTAATGATTACCTAGAGTTTTTTCAAAAGTAAGTCCTTGTAGAGCCTGTGAAGTAGAGGGCAAGGGGACAAAGCTGTATTCAGCACCTGAAAAATAGTAGTAAAATATCTAAATATGCATCTATTATTGGTATTTTTTTACATACCTACTTAATTATTTACTAAAAGTTAAATTATTTGAATTTTATTTACTGCTTCTACCCGCGACTGCGAAGATGAAAATGATTTTTTAACCGACTTCCAAAAAAGGAGGAGGTTCTCAATTCGACTGTATTTTTTTTTTTTTTTTTTATGTATGTTAGCTCAGAACTTTTGACTGGGTGGACCGATTTCGATCAATTATGTTTTAATTGAAAGGTGTTGCGTGTCATGTGGTCCCATTTTTTTTAAATTAAGATCTGACAAGTACTTTTAGAGTTATATCTAATAATGCGTATTTACTTGACTACTTTTTCGTCGACCTACGTTGTATTATACCGCATAACTTTTTACTCGGTGTACCGATTTTGATGATTCTTACTTTAATCGAAAGCTAATACTTGTCATGTAGTCTTCGTGAAATTAGATCGAGATCTGATTATAACTTTTTGAGTAATCTTTAATAGCGCGTATTTACTTGACTATTTTTTCGTCTTATTACGTTTTATTACTTGTCGATGTAATTGAAGTCGGTTTTTTTTCGTTTGCGAGCAAACAAAATTATTTTTCCAATGGTGTCATTCATAATCATTTTATAGAAACAGTAAAACAAAAAATCTTATACTGCATTGTATCATATGTTGTGAAGCGCTGCATATACGAGTTAAAGATATTAAAGATATTTTTTACTCAGAAAGTGTTTTACATATTTATCTCTCATTTTATTAGTGACTAGCTTCTGCGCGCGACTTCGTCGGAATCGTCGGCGTGGACTCCGCTCCTATTGGTCTTAGCGAGATGACACATAGCCTATAGCCAACACTGAAAGAATTTTTCAAATCGGCCCAGTAGTTCCAGAGATTACCGCGTTCAAACAAACAAACAAACTCTTCAGCTTTATATATTAGTATAGATATGTATATCAGCCATAGATATCTAATATCTAAGGGTCAATATTATATAGGTAAATGTATAAATAATAACTTTAATATATGTCAGATGATTTTTTAGAACTTTAACTAACAATAATCTATTAGGTATATTATATTTATTACAACTGAGATTGTACTGCCACTATCAGTACAAAATATATTTAAAAATTTATCTTTTTCTATACAGTACAAGAACAATTGTGAACATTTGTATTTTGTATGACTTTTATATAATCTCATCTTAATTTTTTTTTAATTTCCAGTGCATAGTAAGATGAAGATTTTTTGAAACAGCTTAACACATTGTTGTCAAGAAAACTTTTTGTCACATCAAAAATGTATAAGACTTGCAACAGCAAACTATTATTATTATAATTAAGTTAATCTATATAATAAAAATGAATGTTGCTAAGCGCATAACTGGAGAACGGCTCGACCGATTCGGCTATTTTTTTTTTGTATGTTCCTTAAAAATCCCACGAAGGTTTTTATGCTAAAATAATTGTGTTTGCTCGCAAACGAGTATACCTAATAAGACCAAAAATAGTCAAGTAAATACGCGTTATCAAAGATTACTCAAAAAGTAGAGTAAGTTTAGTGTACTCAAAAAGTAGAGTAATCAGATCTCGCTCAAATTTAAACAAAACTACATGACAAGTATTAGCTTTCGTTTTTTTAAAGTAAGAATCATCAAAATCGATAAACCCAGTGAAAAGTGATGCGGTTTAATACAACGTAGGTCGACGAAAAAGTTGTCAAGTAAATACGCATTATTAGAAACTCTAAAAGTACTTGTCAAATCTCAATTAAATAATTGTGTTTGCTCGCAAACGAAAAAAAACCGACTTCAATTACATCGACAAGTAATACAACGTAAGTACACGAAAAAGTAGTCACGTAACTAAATTAATTCAAAAAGTAGTGATCAGTGACATCAAAATTATTTATAAAGAAAGCTACCCTAGCGCCTAGCGGATAATACAGCGCACTACGTTTTGATTGTACATCTATACTGAAGTAGTTTTAAGATATCCTCATAGATGGCGTTGGCCCCCACCAACGCCATCTATGAGGCTATGTCAAACCGGGACCGTCTCATAAATACGAGCCATCAATGATTACTCAATTACTCAAAAAGTACTAATTATATCTCGATCAAATTTAAATAAGACCACATGATAAGTATTAGCTTTTGATTTATAAAAGAAACATCAAACTCGGTGCACTCAGTAAAAAGTTATGAGATATAATACAAAAAACAGTCAAGTAAATACGCGTTATCAAAGATTACTTATAAAAGAAGACATTAGATCTCGATCAAATTTAAATAAGATTACATTACAAGTATAAGGTTTCGAATAAAGTAAGAATTATCAAAATCGATAAACCCAGTAAAAAGTTATGCGGATTATTACAACGTAGGTCGACGAAAAAGTTGTCAATTAAATACGCATTATTAGATATATCTCTAAAAGTACTTGTCAGATCTCAATTAAATTTAAATGGGACCACATGACACGCAAAACCTTTCAGTTAAAACAAAACTCATCGAAATCGGTCCACCCAGTCAAAAGTTCTGAGCTAACATACATAAAAAAAAAAAAAAAAAAAAAAAAAAACATACGTGTCGAATTGAGAACCTCCTCCTTTTTTGGAAGTCGGTTAATTAAAATGGGACCATATGACACGCAACACCTTCCAATTAAAACAAAATTGATCGAAATCGGTCCACCCAGTCAAAAGTTCTGAGCTAACATACATTTTAAAAAAATACAGTCAAATTGAGAACCTCCTCTTTTTTTGGAAGTCGGTTAAAAAAACATAACAGACAGAACGAAGTCTGTCCGGGCAGCTAGTTAACAATAAATATAAAGAATATAAATATATAAAGAAATACAATACACACATCGGTCGTCTGTTCCTAAAGTAAGCAATTTAATGCTTGTGTTATAGGTAACAGCCGACTGGTATAGCTACATATTTAATTTTTTCGATAAACATACTTATTAATAATACATATATAAATAAATATATACCCAGACTCGGGGTGGGAATCAAAACCACAACCCCCGGTATAGAAAGCAGGGTCACTACAAACTGCGCCAACGGGCAACAGGCTAGTCATCAATAAAAATCTTAATTTTATTTATCATTAAAAATATGTTACATGAACAAAAATAAACTAGCAAGATGCTGTACCTCCTAAACACATTTGTTACTTTTAACCGTATAACATAAATAAATATAATATGATAAAGTAGTTTACTCACTTGTAGATAAAATATTTTCCTTCCATTGCACATTCTCCGAATTCGTTATATCTTGAAAAACTAGAAAATAAAAAAGAATTTATCATAAAAATCAATTAACATATTAAAAACCAGAAAAACGGCTAGATAAATAGCTAAACAAGAACATCAACATAAAATACATATTTTTATAATTATGTTAATCATGTAATTTATCATATGTGCTGTGTGGCTACGGCACTAAAGAATATAGCCACTCCCTCTCTTCCTGTGGGTGTCGTAAGAGGCGACTAAGGGATAACACAGTTCCACTACCACCTTGGAACTTAAAAAGCCGACGGATGGCGGGATAACCATCCATGCTGGCTTTGAAATACACAGGCTAAAGACGGGCAGCAGCGTCTTCGGTGCGACGGCGACTATGGGCAAAACACATGAGTTCGCGTCATAATGTCGGGCGCGAACTTGTGGAGGCCTATGTCCAACAGTGGACTGTGATAGGCTGAAGTGGTGGAAGTGGTGTAATTTATAATTGTGATAAACATATAAAAAGTTACTGCAAATTTTTTTGTACCTTTCAAGACTTGGAGATTTTTCTTTCTCTTCACTTTGCAGAGGAAATTCTTCCAAAAGACTGTCATCCAAGGGTTGTGGCAAATTTAGTGTTGGAATAGCATTTTTAAGTAATTTATTACTACAGTTAGTTATTGATTGTAATAAATATTTTTGGGAGATTTTTTTAAAAATATTGTATTGTTCTATTCTTTACACACTAACCGATCTAGATCAAGTGGAAACTTGCTCAAAAATACATTGACTCCAGAGATCCTCTTTAGGCAACAAATGGCATATTTTTGATATTGCACATTATGTTTCCCAGTATTTTCTAGAGGAATGAAAACATAAAAATATATTATAAGTAATAAAAATATAGGTACTACAAAATACTGTGATTTTCTATTGTGAATTATTGTTGATATACCTAGATATTAGGAACTTATTTTCAAAAGCAAAATTACTTTGTTTTACCAAAGAGACCAATGATTCATGGTCAAATACAAACCTATAGTAAAGCCCTAGAAGCGAGGAACAATATTCTCAAAACAAAGGGTTAAAATTTAGACTGTGGACCGTCGATTTTTGGAGGTTTGAGGGATGCGGGGTGGAGGGGGAGGGGGGGGGGGGCTACCCATCAGTACCACTCCCACATACCAGAAACCCATAGTTATGGAGATATCCATGGTTAAAGTTTTAAGATTAGAAGAAGAATTTAGATCGTTTGGCACGAATTTAAGGGCGAGAGTGGGAGGAGGGAGGTAGCGGCGGTCCCCCTAAACCCCCCCATACCACTCACGATACAAGGTAATGCGCCGTTCTTGAAAAACATAGAAAAAATGAATCTCATAGACCTAACCTCGAAATTTGACAGTTGATCGGTATAAATTCATTCCGTGACGGCTCCGGCGCTTCGGAAGGGCAGCCCTTTCGCCCTTGCGTAACAAAACGCAGACACCCACGCTCGCCTCCGCAGCCTCGGCTTGCTGGTCGCCTTCGGCGACCAGCCTCGGCCTCTCCGGCTCGCCCGGGTGTCTGTGTTTCGTTACAGGGGGCGAGGTCTGCCCTCCCTCCGCGCCTCCGGCTTTTACAAAACACTCTAGGGGTATGACAGACCAAGACCACGTGGATAGTGGGGTGCTCCGATTCGGTTTTGGGTATTTTTCGGACTTAAAAAAAACATAACCCTAACCTATCTAACTTCAAAATTAGACTGTTTATCCGCATAATTTCGTTACAAAAAAAATACCCTAACCTATTTAACTTCAAAATTTATAATGTGACCGTAAATAAGCAGAAAAAATATGAAGATCTAAATCGGCGGTCCATAATCTAAATTTTAGCCAAACAAAGTATTAGACTTAAAAAAATACACATACACAAAAGAACTAAAAATCCAAAACTTCGGCTGTGGTAACAAGTTACTATACTATAAGGCGGTTACAATTATATTATACCTATAATATGATACATAAAAATTACTACAAAATTATTTAATACCTCTCGAGACTTACCTTTTAGGTTTTCTATGATGTAAAATCTTTCAAAGGAATATCATTCAATGGTGCTGGGAAAGGACAATGCCCAGGTACGTGCTTGACGTGTTCAGACAATGAGGATCCGTAACGTTTTTAGTTGAGAATGCAGATTTATAGAACTAAGAAATCCTTAACATACAGTGAAAAAATTTTAGTTCTACGACAAAAATTGACGAAGTTATGATCAAATTACTAGCGGAGTTTACTAACCGGCCGGCGCGGAAGGCTGTGACGTCACTCGGACGTTCCATGCCAGTTAGCCCATAGTCAGTGTTGCCAACAACTCAGGACCTAATATCGCCGTTTTTTAGGGCTTGAGTAGCCTAAAGTAGCCGAAATGGAGCTGAGGTAGCCTAAAAAAGTAGCCCAAACGCCAAAACTAAAATAAAACACACTTTTATTAACAATTTTATTTATAAACGAGTACTTTGATTCTGCGTCATCTGTTGCCAGCAATATCAAAGAATCCACAATACTTTTGCCGTCAACTTCAATTATTCACCACCAACACATTGAATGGTAGCCTGTCAACTAATTCCTTCACTGCTTAGTGCGCTTGCGCCGCTTGCACGTAAAAATTTGTGCATCGCTGTTTGACTTCTTGGGCTTTATTGGCAGAAATAAACTTTTTTGCATGTATGAAACAAGACGTCGGCTCTCTCGTATGTTCAGACAGTAAAATTTATGACTAGTTGGACAAAAATTCGAACGATGCATGCTATTACGTTTGTGTCTAACTGGCAAAGTGGCAACTGAATGACCAATAACAATCGCATTTTTGTGTGTATTGCGTTCATATTTTTGCTTGTTGCGTAAATGCGGTAGTAAGGCGCGTCATTTCAGCTTAGACAAGCTATACTTCTTTTAGTATGGGACATAAAAACAATAAATATATATAAATACGGGGTATTCTCCGAGGCCCAAAGCTAACGAAGGGTGTGTCCATCGTTTTCTCTTGATTTTCTCACACTATTTAGATTATGCGTGGGTTATAACTTTTTTTTTTGTTATATTTATCCTCATTAGTGTTCTGATTTGTTCATTCAACTAAGTAGCCTAAAAGGCGACCAGTCGCCTTTTGGATATTTTTGTCGCCGATTTCCATATCGAGTAGCCTAAATGGCGAAAAATCGCCTACGTTGGCAACACTGCCCATAGTAGCGACAAGCTGCGATGGTGTTTTCGTTTAAACTATCTGTCCTACAAAAAAATTGTAAGGACATAATTTGTTGAAAATCGCTTTGCCTACAAATATGTTCATATAACTTTTTGCCGAAATTTAAAAATTAAAGAAGTTATAAGCAAAAAAGTGAGAAAATTTCTATAAAGATTTTCTTTTTTGCTCTATAACTTTTTTTTATACATTTCATAAAAAAATACCTCTGACCAGTCTTGTAGATGGTTTTTTGAGGAAAATTTTTCTCTACAATTTTTTGAATTTCATTCATTTAAAACGCTGTTACAGCCAAGGGCGGATCCAGCTTTGGCGCCAGGGGGGGTCACAGTCATGGTCAAGGCGCCAGGGGGGGTCACAAAGTGGTGGTCAAGTAAAAATAAGTTATAATTTAAATTTTATAATGATAGATACAGGTAAAAAGTAGGTATTTTATTAATCTATGTAGGTAATGTACTTAAAAATACCTATATTGTGACAAAAATCTTGTTTAACAATTTTAATTAGTGGTCCACCTAGGTCCTGGACACAGCCCAGGGGGGGGTCATGACCCCCGTGACCCCCCCCCTGGATCCGCCAGTGGTTACAGCGCTCCAAAGTTGACCGGGTTCGTCAATGCTCATGAGAATCCGGTCAAAACGAAATGTTTAACTTAGTTTTATGATCCGGAATGAGTTTTATGAGTCGGAGTGATGCCACACGCATCCCGCATACACTGATCCCGCTTACATGACGACGCGTTGGCGCAGCGGTCACAGCACTAGCTGTTGCGCTAGCAGTCGCGGGTTCGATCCGCGCACATGACAAAAATTTGTATTGGCCATACAGATGTTTGTCATGGTCTGGGCGTTTGTGGTTGTGTATTGTGTGTGTTTCCGGACCCCCGACACAGGAGAAAATCCTACTGGGGGCCGTTGAGTGTGAAACGTTTATTATTTATTATTATTATTACTGACGTAGCGGCAGGAACGGCATAATGTTTATAACTTAATATCTTCGTAAGTAATGGTCCGATTTGGATAATTCAAAAAGAAATATCTTTCTTATATCATAGAGAATAACGTGGATACTAGTTTTATTGAATTTGCTATAACTTTATTGATCCTCATTATACGTAATATGTGTAGAATAGTACCTTTGAGTCTCAACCAGTTTCGGAAATACTAATGTTTTCCAAAAATGCGTTGACTTCTCTTAATCTTCTTCGAATGTATCTACTTAGGTAATCAAATATCTCATAAATCATATTTTTTTAACGTGGTATTCCCAGTAGGCCTACCCCACAGACAGCTTATGCCAATGAATAAGTAAAGTTGTAGGCAGGGATTTAACAAAAAATTTTTAATAATATATTTACAATAAAAAAAGGATCATAAAACTAAGTTAAGCATTTCGTTTTGACCGGATTCTCATGAGCATTGACGAACCCGGTCTACTTTGGAGCGCTGTAACAGCGTTCGAAATGAATGAAATTCAAAAAATTGTAGAGAAAAATTTTCCTCAAAAAACCATCTACAAGATTGGTCTGAGGTATTTTTTTGGTGAAATGTATAAAAAAAAAGTTATAGAGCAATAAAGAAAATTTCTATAAAAAATTTCTCGCTTTATTGCTTATAACTTCTTTAATTTTTAAATTTCGGCAAAGTTATATGAACATATTTGTAGGCAAAGCAATTTGCTACAAATTATGTCATTACAAATTTTTTGTAGGACACATAGTTTAAAAGAAAACACCATCACATCTTGTCGCTGCTAAGGGCTAACTGGCATGGAACGTCGGAGTGACGTCACACGCATCCCGCGTACACTGACGTAGCGGCAGGAACGGCATAATGTTTATAACTTAATATCTTCGTAAGTAATGGTCCGATTTGGATAATTCACAAAAAGAAATATCATTCTTATGTCATAGAGAATAACGTGGATACTAGTTCTATTGAATTTGCTAGAACTTTACTGATCCTCATTCATATAATTAATTATCGTTTATTAATTGAAACTAAAATTTTAATAATATTTTAAAAGTGATTAAAGCCGCAGTTTTAATTTAATTAAAAAAAATATTTTATTTGTATTCCACGTTTGTTATGTCAAAATAGATTAAATATAAATAGCAAGTCATCATAGCAACCATACAAACAAACGCTTTGATCACTTTTAGACTATTATTAAAAATCTAATTTTAATTAATAAAGAAAACTTGAATATGTCTATTTTCTGGTCGTGTGTAGTTTATAATTTAATTTAAAAAAAGCGTTTATTTCTATGGTTGCGTTTCCGACTTGGTATTTATATTTAACATGTTTTGACAGCACAAACCCGGAATACAAATAAAATATCTTTTTTAATTAAAGTATAAACTGCGGCTTTGATCACTTTTAGAATATTTTGAAAAATCTATTTTCAATTAATAAAGGATACTTAAATATATGAATTGTCTGAAAACGTCAAAGCACGTACCTGGGCACGGCTTCAAAGAAAATGGGCATTGTCCTTTATTACACTATTTTTTCTTATCTTAAGTATGACCCACACCAATATTTTGTTTGGTGCAATTTTATGAAGTCTTCACTCTGAACTGCTTTAACCCACAAATTAACATCTGAGAATTAATGAAAAATGAAATTAATCATTAAGTATATATTTGTGGTCTAACATATGTAATTTTTAGTAGTCTTTTCTTTAAAGTAACATAATTAACACTACAATTATTAGTAATACACAGATTTTAACACAAATATTTTACTTTATGTTACATAATGGTTACATATAGATCTGGACAAAGTGGAAATTAACTAAGAAACACTTTGGATCCAGTGGTTCTTTGTAGTCCGCAAATGACATATCTTTGATTTAGCAGTTAGCACATAGGGTTTCATGGACTTTTCTAAATTCTTTATAGGAATGGAAGTACAAAAACTACTAAACATAAAAATATGCCATGTGTTATGTCAATTTATGTCTCTTCTATGCATTATTTAATTGTAAATCCGTAATTTTATGAAAATGTTATTAGACATAACACGGGAAATTATAATTGTTTATGTACATTGTACGTAGAACATAATACAACTAATTGGATTAACACGAAAACCTATGCATAACTTTTTATATTATTTTTTGTAAAGAAATAAAATACATAACATACATAAATAACCTCTTTCCTGAAACAAAATTAATTAGTCTAGCATAAGAAAACCATGACTATGTTTAAATACAAACCTGTTATCACTACATAGTATAAAACAAAGTCGCTTTCTCTGTCCCTATGTCCCTATGTCCCTATGTATGCTTAGATCTTTAAAACTACGCAACGGATTTTGATGCGGTTTTTTTTAATAGCTAGAGTGATTCTTGAGGAAGGTTTGTGTATATAATTTAGTATACTTTTATGTAAATTAGCAGAATTACGGCGATAAATGTTGAAGAAGTCGTAAAAAATCGCGCCAACTGGGAGCTTTCCACGCAAACGCCGCGTAAACTAGCAAAGATACAGTTCAGTAATGTACTAGCGAATTCAAAATCTATAAAAATTCTACAAAAAAGTCCGCGAGAGCATATCTCTATCTCTTACGGTTGACTTACAATAACCACGTTTATGTTCAAATTTTTAATTAAAAACCTTACGTTATTTTCATAGCTATTTTCTTTAGTTCAGTATTAATCCTTATCCATATAAATATGTTAGTTAGCTTAGACATTTAATGCAGATTAAAATTGCCCTTCACACTATATCAATCAGATGAATAGTTTTTGAGATATCGTCGTTAGAAGCAATTAGCAGCGAAACATTTAAAGTTCCTAAAGCGCCTACTATGCTATGCCTACTGCGCGGCGAGTCAATCCCCTCTGCCCCGCATGACGCAACGCTCGACCACCAGTACATCTTTATCTTTATACATAGTATAAAATTAAGTCACTTCCCGCTGTCTGTATGTTTAATTGTTTAGAATTTAGATCACTAAAACTACGCAACGAATTTTGATGCGGTTTTTTTAATAGATAGAGTAATTCAAGAAGAAAGTTTATATGTATAATACATGCATAACATGGTAGAAAAACACTGATAATTTTAGACTAGAGGTTTCTAACGTATCTTTTATTGTTGATAGTATTTAGTATCATCATTGCACCCGTGCGAAGCCGGGGCGGGTCGCTAGTAAACTTATAAAGCCATAGTATAAATTAGATTAAGATTTAAAATATTGTTAAATTTTAAGAATCCATAAAAAATAAACAAATATTTTAAAAACACGTGTTTAGACCACAGACTACAGTAAAAAAGGCAGACGGAGCGCGTGGACCTCACGAGTGACTGCGAGTCGTTATACATGTGTGCGTGACAACTGTAGCGATACGTGCGTCTGTAGGCGAATAATGTTGCTAGAATACGAAAATAAAATGCCACTCGTTTCGATGATTTTTTTATTATTATTACAAGCTTTTTTTTTTAACTTGCAATGTATGTATGTATGTAAGTTTAATGTATGTAAGTTCGGGTGATTCATTACATAGTGTAGTAAGTTCGGGTGAGTCATTACACATAATCTATATGATATACAAGATTGTTGCGAGATTTGCTTGTAAACAAGTAAATTAAATAAATTGATGTGATTGATTTTAACTATTAAAATGTTCAAACCAAGAAAATACGAGTACTCATATCTCGCGACAAACTTTTCTATCATATAGATTATGTGTAATGACTTTATAAGTAGATAGAAAAAATTTTAAAGTAAAAATTTATTTTCTTCGTTTTAGCGCATTCAAATAAAAACTTGTTTTTTAAAAAGGGTTTATTACTTTTAATTTATTTTAATACCTAATTCTATGAGCATGCTGATTGAATGTTAAAAGTAATGTTTATTTTTTTAAATAACATTTTTACCTAAATATTATTGGCGATGATGAGAAGTTAATTGAATAATATTACAGTCAGTGCAATACAATACTTTATTTAAATAATAACTAATCATAATATTTTAAACACCTTTATTTTGTAACAATTTTTTGAAATACTGTCTTTTAGCGTCTACTTTTACACTTCTGACGGTAGTTTCTAATTTCGCTATATGGTGGAATCGTATACTTAAAAATTTCTCCACAATCACCTTAATAAGGCTGACTTTGTGGTCAGCTCCATGGCACTCATGCGCATTTTCCATTTCCTTATATATTTTATCGTTCCCGATAAAACACTTCAAAATATTTATCATCACATAATTATAGTCTTTTTGCGATTTAATTGTCACATTTTCTTTTAATATTTTGCGAACTACTGTCTCTGCAACTAAACAGACGTTATAGGTATCCACAGAAGGAAAAATTAGCCCTCCTTTATTCCGCAACCCAATCAACTTATGAAAATCTTGCCGTTCTGTAGCTACCAAATATGACAGACATAATTCACATTTAACCACTCTTTTGATGTAATGTACCACACTTCCTGCAATGTATCCGACAATCATTTTTCTCATCTCGTTCATAATTGGCACATCTAGTGATCGAGCTAAAGTGTCAAGTTCTGCGTCTGCAGATATTTCACTTAAATACCGCAGTTCGGTATCATCGAGCTCTTCGTGTCTGTATGAAGGACTTGTTGAGTTAATCACTTGAATTGCCGATGAACATGTAAGTATCGCCACATTTTCCAGCGGTACACAGTTTCCTGTCTCTAGGCTTCTTAATTCTAAATGCGTCAACAACTTTCTGTAGATCCCTTTAAACTGTTTAACATTAGGGTTATCATTGTGTCCTCCGCACATTCTAACGCAGCCGAAAAAGATTTCGAGGTGATCTTGACTCAGTTTATACGTGGGAAGGAACACTAAACTTTCTTCTTTCACTATCACACTCTCTGTAAGCAATTTCAAACTTTCAATATTAATTAATGCACCTATAAATCCTGTCTTGCATCTGGCTTCAACAATTTTTTTGTAGAAATGCATTATGACATATTTTGCTCTCTTATTTTCAATAACTTTTTTTTTAATAGTAGTTTTTATTTGCAGTTCTCGTATGTACTCCTTCAATTGGTCAAGAAGTGCATAAATCTTATCCCTGTTTCCCTTATGTATTGCTTTTTTAAAATCAAAATGTGCCATACTTTGAGTGTTGTACACGTCAAACATGTCATTCATTAATGAAATGAAAGTTTCAGTCGGTTCGGCATGCTCAAACTGAGGAATACCTAATTCCATCCTACAAACTTTCATTGCTTTAGCCACACTTCTGCTAAGCGTTTGTGTAGCTAGCTTCACTTTCATGATATTATTTCTAAACATAATGTGTTTTTTTGAAAGTTTGTTTGCGAAGTGCAATCCTTCATCTTCCTGCAGTTTATTTAATTGAATTATGTAATTCCAGTCCACAATACCACCGTCTTTATCTAAAATTTTCTTTTTTGCTTCTAACTGATTCCTAATCAGCTTTATGACGTGACTGGGGTCTAAGAAACATGCCACTTCAGTACCATCTGATGGATGTTGGAATGATGTTTTCATGTTGTTGATGTCTTCGTCTATATTGCAACCTAGAAGTTTCATAGCAGTCATGTTAGTGACATGACCGTCGAAAGTTAGCGATATCACTTTAACTCCAGCATCATAGCATTTTACGAGGCAAATATTAACCAAATTACATTTCTGTTCACCTGTTAAGGTATTTGTCAGAAAGTAACCCAGGGGGATCTTGAACCGTTGATTTATCCCTACCAGCATAAATACAAACGCTTGGGATGCCAAAACAGTTGACTCAGATATTTCATCCCCCATGTCGACTACGCCTACATATTTTTTTCCATCCCAAAGTTTCTGTTGACGCAAGGCCATTTCATCGAACATCAGTGCACATATTAGTTTATGGGGAGAATTGTCCGTCATTTTCTTTAATGCTATAAATGCTTCTTGTGTGAATCCGGGACCACTTTTGACATGTGTATACCACTTTGCTAAAGTTTTAGGATGAGGTAAGCAAGTATTGAAAACTTTTCTGACGTATTCATAGCTTCGTGGTGAGTAAAAATTTAACGTTAGACAAAATTTCCTCATAGCTGGTGAATATTTCAACTTTTTCTTGCCCGCACATGACCTATTTAAATTGTGAAACAATTCAGTGGCAACAATGTTTTCACTTAATACTTTATGAGTATCAATATTTATAAAATGTTTCTCATATAATTCCTTTAAAATGTTTTTTAGGGAAGCATTCTTTTTATTTAACCGCCTTACTTTTTGTTGCAAAGTCTGAATTTTTTTCTTATTAATAGCGCCAACTAGCTTCTGTCTTCGTAATTCCTTTCTCAATCGATTTTTTCGAGGCGTGTCAAATATAGATTCCAAATCCGAATCTTTAATGTCACCAAAATTATCGTTATTCGTAGTTCTCTCAGGGGATAGTCCTGTCACTTGATCAGCGATTATCTCATCCGTAGTCTTCTCATGGGATGGTCCTGCCTCTTAATGTGTAGCTTTTTCAGGATTTTCTGCCCGTTCTACAACCAATTGTGGCTTCGCGTGTTTTTTGAGACACCGAATATGTTTTTTCCCTTTTAAGTAAATATCTTCTTCTTTGAAGTGTGCAGAGCAGATTACGCAAAATTTAGATGCTGTCCATGTTTCCTGTTTGCGATTTTGGCGGACTATGGAGACCCAATCGTTGCGCAATTTAGGGTCAACTGGAAATCTGAAAAAAAAAGCAATAAACCTAGTAGTTGCTGATGTACCATATATATGGTAGTATACGGCTCTTTATGAACAAAAGATTTCCTTTCACATAGTTGGTTCTTTGATTATTAATGCAAGTTGGGGGGGGGGTTTATATCGATAGATACGTTAGTTTGGCTACTAGGCCAAGTTCGTTGCCGTCATATAAATCAAGGATACTGATTTTGATATTATTGCGTCGCCTTAGAGGCTTAGACCGTTCAGAAGAACAAATGGTTTAAATCTCCATTATGGTCCATCGATTTATGAGGTTTATTACAATATAGTATATATATATATATATATATATATATATATATATATATTTATATATATCGTATACTGAAGAAAGTACAATGGCGTTATATTCATATTCCATAGCAAATTTTAAAAAATGATATCTCTTAAACCTTAAATTTCTGCAACCTGAAAATTCACAAAAAGCTTTCTATTTATGAGTACTATATACAGAAAAAATATGAACTTCTAAATCGACGGACCATTAAATAGATTATAGCCGAAAAAACTTTATAAATTAAAAAATGAATTATTAACTGGCATATTTTCGAAGAAAAAAGCCTTTAATCGGTTTGAGTTATTTGCAAAAATAAAAGAGGTTTAGAGAGCCTATGCCGTTATATTAAAAATAAAATAAATAATTAGCATAATTTCTCGTATAAATTTAAAAAAAATTAGACAGGCGAGTTAGCTATGAATATTACATTTAATCTAGGCTTAATATCAAATAGTTTTTGAAAAATGTATTCATCCTCTTGCATACATTTTATTTTTTAGAATATAGCCAATTCTTATCAAACATGTAGGAAATACCGAGCTTTTTGACTAACAGACATACAGTCTGAACTAGTTCTATTAGTTAGTTATATTGCAAACAATTAAAAAAGTTAAGAATAAAAATAAATTAAAAATAAATTAAAAAATTCCCAAAATTTCGGATAAAATAATTTGATGCATACTGGTCACACTGACTATATGTCATCCATGTTCGTTGAGGTTTTGTGTTACAAGCCGTGTTATAAAATATTTTATTAGTAGTTATTAGTGAAAACAACATACTCACTTGTGAAAAGATAATCCATCGTGACTCCTTTTTTTTTGTGAACTATTTTTGCAATCCCGAAAGACGCAATACGGCATAATTTCAACAAAATCTACGCTAAAAATTAGTACTACGAAAGCATCCGACCCGGCTATTGCTCGGTAGCGAACTGAGCGCGAAAACGTATCCCTCGAGCATTTAGTGTCCCTGAAGTTGCAGTCACTCGTGAGTTCCACGCGCTGCGTCTGCCTTTTTTACTGTAGTCTGTGGTTTAGACTAGAGTTCTATAGTAGTGTGACATTTGGAAAAAAATAATTTGTCCGTGTGCAAGTGATGCACAATATCCATATTCAAGCCGGGGTGGCGGGGTCAACGATAGGATGTTTCGGGGTCCGTAAACGTGCCAGGGTCAACGTGAGAAGCAAGGTCCAAATCCATTTTCGTAAGCCAAAGGTCGTAGTAATGATGAAAAACACAGACGAAACTATCAACGATGCCAAAAACAAAGCGAATGCGACTTGACAAGTGTCAAGTTGACAGTTGAACGTAGATTAGGATTTTAGGATCATGTTCCGATATGCACTGCGACCACTGTACAGTCATACAGTGTGACGTCAATTTAGTATACTGTGAAGTCGTTCCTTTATAGCCAGTTATACTGATTAGTATTTAAAACGGAACGCAATGCCGTATACCAGGGCTTGCTACCGGTACCAATTACCTTTATAAAATACCGGTAAATAGCGTTAATTTTATCCGATACCTGTTTTACCGGTAAAAGTTTTAAAGGTAATTCGGTACCGGAAACGATTTTTAACGGTAATTTTTAACGGTAAATAGAATTTTAACGATACTGGTACCGGTACCTCTGACGTCACGATTAACGATATTTTTATCGGTACCTTTACGACGTTGCCGCTCCGTGCAAAGAAAAAATGTTCAACTTGAAGCTGTGCGGGGGGGGGCTGATAAGAGCGGCAACAGCGCGTGACATTAGATTATAACGCTGTGAGATCAAAAATAAAGAAAAGTAGGTAGTATTCTATTAGCGTAATAATATCGGTACCTGTAAAGGTAACAGTAGTATTTAACGGTACCGGTATGGATAGGTACCGGTAAAAATAGCGTTAAACGACTTTTTACCGGTAAAAATTTTAACGGTAAAATGGCTCCAAAGTACCGGTATTTAAAGTACCGGTACTCCATAAATAACGATACGTCTGCCGAGACAAAGTACCGGTACCGAATTTTTACCGGTATTCAAAGCCCTACCGTATACTGTCAGCCGCAGTGCTGCCAACTTGGTGGATTTTACCCTAAATTTAGGAATATTTTAGGGGATACATTTTTTTTGGGAATTTTTAATTCGTCAAAATGTTCATGAAACTTCATTTTAATATAAAAAACGATTAAAAAATAACAATTTCTCAATTATCAATTTTTAAAAGAACATGTTCAATAAATATATTAAAGCAAAGTATACAAAATAATTTATTTTCTATTGTAAAACCCTTTGAAAAATAAAAAGTAATAAAAAAAATAATCTGACTGATTTTCAAATTATTTAAATTTTAGGTTTTAGGGGGTTTTGTTTTTAATTTAGGGACTTTTATTAAAAGTTTTAGGAAAAATTTTTTTCAAGAGTTGGGAGCACTGGTGAGCCGCATCGTATTTTTTGACGCAGGACGCAGCAACAGCATTCAAAATTCAAATCACAGATTAAGTATTAGTTACTACGTTCAAATGAGTATGAGTGTAATAGTGTATTAAGCTTATTAAGTCATATTAAGTTTTCTAGTTCATTAAAAAAAAACTGTTGTTGGAGTACTGGCAAATTAAAATTTATCAATGAAGTTACTACAGCCATTGAAGCCCAAGTTTCTCCAAACGATGGAAATAATGATGATATATGGTTATATCTGGATGAAGCTGTCAAATACAGCCATTCTCAAGCAGATACTGATGAAGCAGGTGGATTGCCAATACAATTGCGACAATATTTAACTCGCCCAGCTATTCAACGACGACAAAACCTTCATCCACTTGTTGTTTGGGAATTTATTTATTTATTTATTAACATACATGACAGAATATAAATTACTAGCTTCTGCGTGTGACTTCGTCGGCGTTTACTCCGCTCCTATTAGCCTTAGCGCGATGATACATAGCTTATAGCCTTCCTCGATAAATGGGCTATCTAACACTGAAAGAATTTTTCAAATCGGCCCAGTAGTTCCAGAGATTACCGCGTTCAAACAAAGAAACAAACAAACAAACTCTTCAGCTTTATATATTAAGTATAGATAATAACTAATAATAAGAGGCCACATAAACTCATTTAAGGTTTACCGGACATCAGTATTGTCGACATTATCAGTAGTAGGTAACTAGTTATAAAATATATTAGTTATAATTTTGAAGTACATCATCCTATCACATCAATTATTATTAATCTATACATATAATAAAATGGTAGGAAAGTCAAAACTGTACATTGAATATTTTTTTAAAAGAATACTTGGGGTAAGATCTACAATCGATACCGAAGCCAAAAATATAGTTTTTAGAATTTTTGTCTGTTTGTCTGTTTATCTGTTTGTCTGTTTGTCTGTATGTATGTCCGGGATAAACTCAAAAAGTACTGCATGGATTTACTTCAAATTTGGCACGAATATTATTAAGAAGTCGGGTCAGAACATAGGCTATATATTATCACGCTATCACCTACGGGGAACGAGCAGTGAACCTTTATTTCTTCAAACGTATGTCCGGGATAAACTCAAAAAGTACTGAATGTATTTACTTCAAATTTGGCACGAATATTACTAAGAAGTCGGGTCAACATATAGGCTACATATTATCACGCTATCACCTACGGGGAACGAGCAGTGAACCTTTATTTCTTCAAACGTATGTCCGGGATAAACTCAAAAAGTACTGAATGGATTTACTTCAAATTTGGCACGAATATTACCTACTAAGAAGTCGGGTCAACATATAGGCTACATATTATCACGCTATCACCTACGGAGAACGAGCAGTGAACTTTTATTACTCAACGCATTCTGTAACAACGTGTAATCTAACGACGCATATTTGAATGTTGTTGTTATTATGCCATGCTACAAGCTAGCTTCACACTATAATAATTACGCAGTATAAGTAATTTAGGCCGATAAACGTAATTAAATGAATATCAGTAGTTGAAGACAAATTTAAAGCAGCGCCTTCTATGAGATTTCATAAACATCATCATCAATCCCTTTTTGGATATAAATAACTAGCTTCTGCGCGAGACTTCGTCGGCGTGGACTCCGCTCCTATTGGTCTTAGCGTGATGATACATAGCCTATAGCCTTCCTCGATAAATGGGCTATCTAACACTGAAAGAATTTTTCAAATCGGCCCAGTAGAACCAGAGATTACCACGTTCAAACAAACAAACAAACAAACTCTTCAGCTTTATATATTAGTATAGATTTAAATTTGATCATGTTGGCGAGGTTAATTGTTATTTTTAAAAGTCATAGATGGAGTTGTGCATTTTCTTCTTAAAAATTGTAGGTATCGTTAATTCGTTTCAAAGATGAGCAAGACAATTAAAAAAATTCTGTTTATATAAGTCTTATAAAATTCATCGAGTTTGTCTATATGTAATAACAAACAGAACTCAAAAAGAACTGCATAGATTTATAACAAAATTTAAACTCGAAAACGGCACGCTATTTCTGTATGCAATTTGAGCTAAATAGCGAAAAAAGAGAAAAATGAAGCATGCCATATCTATACTAATATTATAAAGAGGTAAAGTTTATAACTTTGTTTGTATATACGGGGTAATCTTCGCAAATACTGATCCGATCATGAAAATTCTTTCGCTAACAGAAAGCTACACTATTCAGGAGTGACAAGATAAAAGGAAAAAGCTAAAAATATATAAAGATTTTAAATCAGCAGGATTTGAACCTGCGTCCTCTGACGTGCCGTGTCAACAATTCAATCTAATCAAGCATTATTATTTGCCTTAGAAATTAATTGGTGATTTTAAAACATTTATATTTATCTGATTTGCTGAAAATAGTGAGAGGCTACACTATTCAGGAGTGACATAGGCTATATTTTATTGTAATTGTACAAAAAAATTCAGTAAAAAAAGAAAAATATTAAAATATATTATGAAAATGACAAAGAAACGAAGCCATCTATCGCTGTTAGATTTAACTATTTAATACTCTATTTTATTTACTGTCTATTTGAATCTATCGATGACGAAGTTTTTACGCTTTTTGATAGATGGCGTTGGAGCAACATATTATTTATTTAAGTGGTTTAAAATTTGTTCTTTATAGTATGTTCTGTAATTTAAAATAATAAATACACGATATTATTACGATTTTATTCATCGCTGTAGGCGCCCGCTGCCGTTTATTTTTTATTTTATATATTTTCTCTTTACTTTCTGTTTTACTTTATCGGTACTCCGGACGTAGTTTTGGTCAAAAGTTTTCTTCAAAACTATTTTTGCATTTTAATTTCTACTAAGTACTATAACTACTTCTGTTTTAATATTTCTTATAGTTATTATTTGTTGTTTAGTCTTTTCATAAAATGTGTTTATCATAATTTTTTGTTTCTTTAGCTTCAGTCTTACTTTCTTCTCTTTACTTTCTGTTTTATTTTATCGGCTTAGATACATTACTTACAGGTAATTAAAAATTCGGGATATTTATTTCGATTTTTCAATATTACAATACAAATATTTCTCTATTTTATTTTTGTCTAACACTTCGTCGATCTGAAAGCAAATTGCATTATTGAAATATATCGTCACGTGCACTATACCCCGTCCGGCGACTAATTAGCTTTTTGACAGCTCACGCCTATAAATTACAGTTTTTTTTTTCGGAATAACGTACTAAAAATTTTACAGTAATGTCATACTTTATTGACGATTTGATTGATTGAGTGAAGTACCCTGTGCATAAGAAACAACCACAGACTATGAAACAGTTCTTGAAATAATAAATCGATAATAAATCGATCATATGATAAAAATAATTTTACGTCATGTGATTATCTATACTAATATTATAAAGAGGTAAAGTTTATAACTTTGTTTGTATATACGGGGTAATCTTCGCAAATACTGATCCGATCATGAAAATTCTTTCGCTAACAGAAAGCTACACTATTCAGGAGTGACAAGATAAAAGGAAAAAGATAAAAATATAACTCAAAAATGGTAAATGTACTACCATCTCTCGCCGCCATCTATCGCCATTAGAAGACTATTTATTAGTCTATCGATGTCGTTTTCGGGATTTTTGATAGATGGCGTTGAAGTAACATATTATTTATTTATACCCCGTCCGGCGACTAATGATCTTTTTGACACTTCAAGAAATTTTGACATTAGTGACTGCCTCACACGTTATTTATTCGATTCGAAATAATAATCGATTTTATTTAAGAAGAACTTTCAATCGAATTAATTAAATACATTTAATTTAAAAATATTATTTATTTATGCGATTATTAGTTTTTTTAATTATAAATGAAATATATAAATAATAAATAAATGAATTAAGAGTGTTATTGCTCTATATTCTTGGTTTGCAATTAAATTTCAAGATTTCGACTTAATTCCTTGCAAGTAATCAATCTTGGGGGTCATAGATACTATTTTTATTTCCTTTTTTGTATTAAATTTATAGAAACAATAATCACATGACGTAAAATTATTTTTATCATAATTATGATCGATTTATTATCGATTTATTATTTCAAGAACTCTTTCATAGTCTGTGGTTGTTTGTTATGCACAGGATACTTCACTCAATCATCATCATATCTCATCTTACTGAGGTAGGGCACAGCAGGAAATTTCCTGCTCAAAATATGGAGCAGCCCGACTGGGGTAGTACCTCGACCTTACAGAAGACCACAGCTAAATAATACTGTTTTCAAGCAGTATTGTGTTCCTGTTGGTGAGTAAGGTGACCAGAGCTCCTGGGGGGATTGGGGATAGGGTCGGCAACGCGCTTGCGACACTTCTGGTGTTGCAGGCGTCTATAGGCTACGGTAGTCACTTACCATCAGGTGAGCCGTACGCTTGTTTGTCGACTTAGTAACATAAAAAAAAAAAAAAAAAAAAAAAAATCAATCAAATCGTCAATAAATTATGACATTACTTTAAAATTTTTAGTACGTTATTCTGGAAAAAAAACTGTAATTTATAGGCGTGAGCTGTCAAAAAGCTAATTAGTCGCCGGACGGGGTATAAGTGCTATAAAATTTAGTATGTTATTTGGTTCTGTAATTTAAAATAATAAATACACGATATTATTACGAGTGTATACGTCCAATACTTGCTATAAACAATGAACCTAATAGAACTTAGTAAATACTAAGAACTACACAACATAGGTAATGCATCACAAAGAAAAAGATAATTAACGCCCAACGAAGTGGGCACGGGTCGGCTAGTTATACAATAATAATCGTCACACATCAATCGGTTAAACGCTGTATGCCGATAGACCGACCAATCAGTTTAATCAGTTATATTTTTATTCAAATTATGATCTGGTGTTATTGTATATATTAGGTATTAATAAAATATTTTTTTAGGTATCTTTTTATGTTTTTTGTTGTTAAAGATACCCGTAAAGCTATAGGAAGTTCTTTTATAAGATTAGGTATTATATAGCTTAATTTTCTTTTACCATATAAGTTATTGTATTTCGGTAATAGTAACATGCAGTTACTTTTTTGTCGGGTGACTATACTATTGGGGTCTATGTTCTTAAATACTTTTAAGGAATCGTTAAAAAATTCTTCATTTAATAAGGTGAGCTTAATCTTATCATGTATAGGTATTATTTTACAATAGTCAAATAATTGGTGATAATTATTTTGAATTTATTTTTAATTTTAACAGGGACAATTTCTTTTAAAATTCGTAATTGTAATGTATAAATTTTATCTATGTGCGTTTTGTAAGTTCTGCCATAACTAGCTGCTCTCGAGATTTGCGCTTAGCAACACATTCAGCGATTCATTTTTATATATATAGAGTATAGAGATATCATATATATGAATCAATCAAGAATATCCTCATTTATGGAGTGTAGCGAGAAAGTTTCTATCAATTGTAGCAACTTCTATACCCTGCGAAAGATTATTTTCTCATGCTGGTCTCATTGCAAACAATTGAGGAGCCGTTTATCGCCTAAGCACTTCACAATCAACTAGTATTTCTACGGTCAGTAGGTGAAGATATGTGGGAATTTTAAATAAATAAAAACTAAAAATGTTTTTATTAGTCTGATGACAAAAGATCCATAATTGTCAGTAAAAATAAAAATATAAAATAAAAATATAAAAGTGACCTCGTAATGTCCCACATATGCTCAACTAGCAGACAGTCTCCGTTATCGGCAATGACCCTCAAAATACATGTTTCATAT
Organism: Melitaea athalia; assembly: GCA_905220545.2. NCBI lineage: Eukaryota > Metazoa > Arthropoda > Insecta > Lepidoptera > Nymphalidae > Melitaea > Melitaea athalia. The sequence goes on from CAJNAG020000011.1 coordinate 77,228, forward strand.
TTTTATGTCTCATGTATTTAACAATTTATTATACGTACAAAACTTAAATAATAAATTTGTCATGGAGACTCACGTATAATGGGTGTGCTTATCCCTATAAGAGATTTCTTCCAGCACACCCAATGTATTATAAACTTTAATATTAAATATTAAATAAAAAATAATATTAAATATTTATTTGATTGTTTTATTTATACTTAATTTAAATACTAAAAACTTATTTTCGGTGCCATACTAGGCACAATTTTTATATAGAATATATCTTTTATAAAAATGTTAAAAACAATAATTCTGTGTGAGTTGTTTAAATAAAATGTGCAACTGATAAATAAATCGCTTATTAAAAATAAAGAAATGTCGAATAAAACTTGTGAAATATCTTTTAACCATTGGTTATATAGTTATTGTTTTCAAAAAGTCGACTTGAGAATCGACTTTTAACTGTGATTAATCGACTTTGAGAATCAGAAAATTCCAAGTCGTTTCCAAAGTCAAAGTCGACTTTTTTCCCGCCGTCTCCATCCCTACTTTTGACTGATCACGTGATCAAATAGTCAAAGTACTGCGAGTACCTTACCTCGAAAACGCCAGTGCTCACACCGCCCCTACCCCAGCCTATAAAAGTATATTTTTTGTAATAATAAAAAAACTGACCGATGTATTTTAATTAGCTCTATCCAAAAACATCGCCAGCTTAAACTGCTCCACCTTATATTTCTAATGAAAAATCAATACCTAAAGATTTGGGAAAAAAAAAATTATCTTAATTTTGATACAGCCATCACATTTTATACAAATGTGGAGCAGAAATATTTCCACCAAGATCTAAAATATAGCCGATGCCAGCTCAGGTTATGCTAAAGATCTGAAAATAGATATACAGAATTTAACAACAAATTTAAACAACATACCAACAAAAATCACAATTCAACAACAAATTTATATCCTTGGAGGTGTAATACGATACATACCACCCATGGGTGATAGTCAAATAGGCCACTACGTTGCTTACTGCTATACTGCTCAAAAGCGATGGATTGAAAAAAATGATCTCTTGATAATTGTGTTTGCTCGCAAACGAAAAAAAAAACCGACTTCATTACAGCGACAAGTAATACAACGTAATAAGTAGTCAAGTTAATACGCGCTATTAAAGATTACTCAAAATATTGTAATCAGTTTTCGATCTAATTTAAACAAGACTACAAGACAAGTATTAGCTTTCGATTAAAGTAAGAATCATCGAAATCGGTACACCGAGTAAAAAGTTATGCGGTATAATATAACGTAGGTCGACGAAAAGTAATCACGTAAATACGCATTATTAGATATAACTCTAAAAGTACTTGTCAGATCTCAATTAAATTAAAATGGGACCACATGACACGCAACACCTTTCAATTAAAACAAAATTGATCGAAATCGGTCCACCCAGTCAAAAGTTCTGAGCTAACATACATAAAAAAAAAAAAAACATACGTGTCGAATTGAGAACCTCCTCCTTTTTTGGAAGTCGGTTAAAAAATAGTGTTGTTCTAGCCGACAAGCAGTTGCCATCATTCAAAGTTTCTGCAATTTTGTATGTTAAACGTTAAAGAGTGCTATTGTTATAAAAAAACTATTATTAATTCTAACTTGAAATTTCAATAGTTGAAAATTGTGTTTTAGTATTAACATTAAGACTGAATTTAAGTGAAATAAGCGTTTGTGAAAAGTAGAACAGTAAAATATTGTAATATTGTTGATACCTTTATTTATATTATGTGACTAGCTTCTGCGCGCGACTTCGTCCCCGTGGAATAGGACCAATATTGTCATACATGATTTGAGCGAAACTTTAACGATTATGCCGCGGAAGCTCTCAAAATAAAAAAATCCCCGATTTTGAAACATTCTTCATTGGTGCTACGCTCCTATTGGTCTTAGCGTGATGATATACTGGGTGTATTTGGAACGCTTTGTAAGATTTAAACCACGTAATATACTATTTATATACTATATAATGCATATAACCATTTATCCCAGAAACATTTTTTTAAGAACATTTTAGGACTTATGTATTATGTTAGGCAGCAATGTATCATACACATTGTGACGAGTAGTCGTTGACCGCGAGCCGCGCGGGGCGCGGGAGGCGGCGGAACGAAAATTAAACGTGCGCGCGGCGGCGAGTACGTTTACCTCGTGCCGTTGACCTCTGTCAGCTGATGGCGCGTATGAGCGGTTTGCATTACATTGACAGTTTGTTCCAAACACGATTATTTTAAAGCATTATCTTCAAATTTCTGTTTCATTATTTTTCCCAAACCGGACTATACCAAAAAAATGATGAAAACAGGAAAAAAATAATAATTTCTTTTCGCTTTTTTTTCACTTGTATCATGTCAGGTTAAGCCAACACTATCATACCTCTTCGTTTTTCAATGCGTTCCAAATACACCCTGTATAGCCTATAGCCTTCCTCGATAAATGGGTTATCTAACACTAAAAGAATTTTTCAAATCGGACCAGTAGATCCTGAGATTAGCGCGTTCAAACAAACAAACAAACAAACAAACAAACTCTTCAGCTTTATATATGTAGGAATCAGAAGTGAGGAGTAGGACGGATGGCCTGGTTAATTCACAATGTAATTTAAAACAAGATAATTACACTACTTAGTATTCAATGGACTCACCGAGCGGGTACCGTCTATCGCGTGGCAGAGAGACAACTCGACGCAGTGCCCGGGACTTGTGACCCGAGTGTTGGTTTACGGCGGCGCCGCCTTATAATGCGCATTGGCACTCACCACCACCGGTCGAGTTGCCCAATCAGTAACAATTAATTCGTGTACACAAACTAACTATTGGAAGAGTCGAGGTTAAGCTACTAGCAGGATACACAAGTGCACCGCGCCACGCCAGAGCCAAGACTGCCTGAGCCTGCGGTTGCACCGTTCGTTTTATGCATTACAGAATGACTCGAATAATAGAATGATGTAGGGTAGGTGAATATCGCAGGTACCGACATTAATAACTATCTGTATTGATTCCCCGACACGGCCATTCTGACGTGCGCGCGTCCTCGCGCGCTATTTATTACAACCTTAGGTATTTTTAATCAAAAAAAACAAAATATCGCTCGACTATCCTGACAAAAATCTATTCAACATCTTAATATCTGGTTCGGTACACACTGACCCCTTGGACTAGAAACAATTGGTTTCAGTTAGTAAGTCAATCAGTCACACCAGTCACATTTAATATGGTTAACATCATTATCATTACAGTCATATCAATATGGTAAGTATCACTGATCTAGGTTTAAAATAATTATGAAAACCCCTATAGTTCAAACAGGTGAGATTCCTGCAGCGCATCACTCATCATTACAAACAGTCTGGTCTGAGTCGTCGCCCACTAAAAGCAGGCGAGACTCCTACAGCGTTACACTCATCATTACAAACAGTCTGGTCTGAGTCGTCGCCCACTAAAAGCAGGCGAGACTCCTACAGCGTTACACTCATCATTACAAACAGTCTGGTCTGAGTCGTCGCCCACTAAAAGCAGGCGAGACTCCTACAGCGTTACACTCATCATTACAAAAAGTCTGGTCTGAGTCGTCGCCCACTAAAAGCAGGCGAGACCCCTACAGTGAATCATGGATCGTCTCCCACAACAGCAGAAGAGACCATACTAATGTAAAACAGGCTGGTCGGAATCGTCGCCCACTAAAGCAGGCGAGACCCCTACAGCGTAACATGGATCGTCTCCCAGAACAGCAGGAGAGACCTTACTATATTTTTTTCTTTCATCATCTCTTCAGTAATGGATCGTCTCCCACAACAGCAGGAGATACCACACTGGCCCGCATTGTTTGTCTCTTTATCTTTTTTTTAAACTTCTCTTTTTTTCACTCCATTTACTATTCATCTCTTAAGTACTTTCGTTAGCTCTGTGAGCATTAGCTTGTATCATAATGTCAAAAGATATTGTACAAAGTCAGTATTAGAGTCGGCACACACACACACAGTATCGCAGTAATTGGCAGTCATTGTATCAGTTGACAGTCATAGTATCAGAATCATTCTGGGATTACTTCCATTAAACCGAAAAATTAACTAATTATTATAAAAATAGGCCAGTATGGGTCAGTGTGGGCCTTGTTTCTCCTTAACTACAAATCTCAGAGTCACATTTGCGAATAGTAATATCTTGTCCAATAATAATATGAGGACAGGTTTACATTGATGTTTTTTCATGAACTAAAACTACTACATGAACTAAAATTACTAAAGGGCCTTGATATTTCGGATCAAGTTTCGTTTGATTACGCTCCTCGTTTTGTAACAAAACAAAATCACCGATAGGATATTAAAAAGCCTAGCTGTCTCTATGAAGGAATTATCGAAATCATATAGGTAGTTCTATTTACAACCCTTGCTTCCCAAAGTTACTCAATAATTTTTAGCACAGATGGAAACATAAGAATTTTAACAGTCACCTACAACGACTACCTTAAAATTTTACTACTCACGCGTTAGTGACATTTAAATTTAAAACGCTTTGTTAATAAAGTCTAAATCAACTTAGAAAATCACATACCTGTCTACTTATTTATTTAACAAACTAGCTACGCAATTACAGAGTACAGTAAGAATTTTTAATAGTTACCTACTCATAAACAAAATTATTAATCTGAGGTTACCTACCTACAACTATTATTGTAATAGGTTTACGATTGTACCAATGTGTTATCAATTAACTTTCTGTAATTTAAACGTTCTTAAACAGAACACCTAAAACAACTTATAAACAGTTTAAATAAATCAATCAAAGGTAGAAAAGACTAAAACCCTCAATGAAACACTCATTTCTCACTTCTAATCTATAGTTCACGATACGTGTGTGTTTTAACTATATCGAATTAATTATTATCACAGTAATCACTTATACGCCACGTAATTAAAACTACGTAACTAAACAATAGCTGCTCATACTATTACAAATTACAATAATCCCATCAATAGATGATAAAAATGGTGACTGACTAATCAGAAAATTAATATTAACTATTCGGAAGATGGTGTCTCTAACTTTACGCTCTCTTGGTACTTCGACAAATAATATTAGTTAAAATATCGTGTAAGATAGTAGACGTAAAGACAATAATATCCGTTACAGAGGGTAGTCGGAAATACTCAAGCTAAGACGATATTAACACTTTATCACAAACAAGTGGGTAACCACAAAAACTTAACTTGAAGCAAATATAGCTACGCAGAGTCATGTACCAACGTAAATCAAACTTTCAATAACCAATTCATTTTCTACAACACTAACAACTATGTAAGCCACCCTTCCAACCAGCAATTACAATTGCTCCACAATCCACGCGTATCCCTCTTGGATCACGTCACAGTGTATCCCTCCTGGATCACACATTCATCACAGTGTATCATCCTCTTGATGACTACACACTACAGTCTTTAGAGTGCTTACATCAGTTTTCTGTCACATCACTAAAATGTTCACCATTATGATCGTCATCTATAAACTCAATTGGTACATGACCTTCTGGCATCTTCCTTAAACGACTGTCGCTGCGACTACCGCGACGGCTCACACTACGATTACGCTTACGGTCTAACATTGTGACTGAATCGAAACAAAAACTGAATCGCAAAATCTATTAGCAAAATTAATCACTACTCAACTACCTTACGTATCACAATAAAACTAAATTCAACAAATAACCGGTAACTCGAATTACGTAATCGAACACTGAACAAAAACCACTTGTACACCGATAAGAATAAAACAGAACGACCGAAAAGAACTAAAATACAGTACATCGATATTTTCATCACCAAATTTGCAACTACCTTGCACACTTGCTAAAAATAGAACTAAAACAAAGAAACCAAAACTCCGAATTAACTTTAAGTGCGCGACTACGCTCGCGATATTGATTTTTTTTTTTTTTTTTTTACTTTGAACTTAGTCTATTCCTCAGTCATACTAAGTAAAAGTTTATGAAGAGACAGGTTACTATTACTACTAAATCGGTTTAAATGACGACGACTCGACTTGCGCTTCGATCTACACGGGACTACGCGAACGCGATTCTCGTGGCATCGTGAAATAAATTACTCACTAGTAACACTATTAGTGGGCACGAGAACAGTATCCCACTTCTGATGTAGGAATCAGAAGTGAGGAGTAGGACGGATGGCCTGGTTAATTCACAATGTAATTTAAAACAAGATAATTACACTACTTAGTATTCAATGGACTCACCGAGCGGGTACCGTCTATCGCGTGGCAGAGAGACAACTCGACGCAGTGCCCGGGACTTGTGACCCGAGTGTTGGTTTACGGCGGCGCCGCCTTATAATGCGCATTGGCACTCACCACCACCGGTCGAGTTGCCCAATCAGTAACAATTAATTCGTGTACACAAACTAACTATTGGAAGAGTCGAGGTTAAGCTACTAGCAGGATACACAAGTGCACCGCGCCACGCCAGAGCCAAGACTGCCTGAGCCTGCGGTTGCACCGTTCGTTTTATGCATTACAGAATGACTCGAATAATAGAATGATGTAGGGTAGGTGAATATCGCAGGTACCGACATTAATAACTATCTGTATTGATTCCCCGACATATATTAGTATAGATTAATAAACAAATAAGTATACTATAGCGGAGCTGATAAAAATTACTATGGAGCAGTATTATATGGATGTAGAGCAGTTTGGAGCAGTTTCGAGCAGTTTGAAATATTGTTTATTTAAAAAGATATGGCTGTATCAAAATTAAGATAATTTTTTTTTCCCAAATCTTTATTGATTTTTCATTAGAAATATAAGGTGGAGCAGTTTAAGCTGGCGATGTTTTTGGATAGAGCTAATTAAAATACATCGGTCAGTATTTTTATTATTACAAAAAATATACTTTTATATGCTGGGGTAGGGGGGTTAGTGCTCACAGTAAAATATGGCGGCGATTTATGACGTCATATATTTTGGTAGTGGTAGTGGTTTTGACTGATCACGTGATCAAAGTAGTGGGAGTACCTCACCTCGAAATCGCCAGTCGCCATTGGTCGCCAGTGCTCACAGTAGAATATGGCGGCGATTTATGACGTCATATATTTTCCTAGGGTACTGCCACTACTGCGGCAGTATACTGGCAGTGCATAACGGAACGAATTTTTCTACAGTGATAGCACTGTGCAGTGCTCGCAGTGCATATCGGAATTTATACTGATAGATTACTCCGATTGACAGTTGCGGATGCAAGCAATTGCATCGATTCAAGCATGTTTGCAAAACATCGATATATTGTTCATTATCGTGAATTATTATAAAAGCTACGTACATAAAATAATATGTTATTCAAGTAAAAGTAATACTTAATTTAACTATATTAACTATAATAATTATAATAATTTTTAAGTGTATCTTACCAAACTTAACTTTTGTCGTGAGAATTGAAACTTCGAAATAAAATCGATATTTCGATATATCGAATAATATTGCAATTCTACTGACGTGACACTACTCTGTGTATGTGACAATAGGAAGAGTTAATCAGTGTAATGTTTTATTAAACATATTATTTTAAAAAAGTAGATTGATACAAAAATAATTCGCGTATATAAGTTAAAAAATGAAATATATTTTTTCGTGTAATTATTTATTTGTGAGCATCCTGTCCACGAATAGCCGAAAATGGACATTGTCCTTTAAGGTTGGTTTAGCCTTCCGAGTAGCTGCACTGCAGTAACTCGCACCTTGTGAACGGGAATTACGAGTAACTCGCACGTGCGAGTTGGTCAGTAGCTCGCAACCGAGTTACTTCAACATTTTTTGTTTTCAATTACTCGCATGCTCGCTCGGCAGCAAATCGCACATGACAGCGGCTCGGCCGTCGCTCGCATCGTTTGGACATTGAAAAAAAATGTGTGTGTGCGATTCACACACGGTAGAAGTGAAACTTCTTTGGTAAACTAATTTAAAAAAAAACTAATTTAAAATTAGCGGCGTGCAGCGCGGCCCGGCCGCAGCGCGACGCGTCCTTCCCTGTCGTTGCATCCGGTTTGAAATCACAACGATTCTAAAGAAGTTTCACTTCAAAAATACATCGATGTTTTTTTTTTTGATTCATCATCATCATCATAGGCCTTTACGTCTATTACAGACGATTCAATCAGTGCCTGAAGAGCATTTTTTCTGATGGCTGTACAAGCCGATACGGGAGCGGCAGACTCTACCACACACCGAACAGGGAAAAGATGCGCTAGTGTCACAATTGTCGCTGTTTTGATGTTTTTTAATTCTCCTGTTCAATAAGAGTCCAAACCAGGCTTCATCATGGTGTTTTTGACCATCCTTCACGCTCTTACGCCATTGGTCTCTGTTCTCGGCTAATTTTTCCCAGTTATTGTGGTTTATGTTAAAAGCCACCATATCGCGCTTGGCGCAGTCTTTAAAACGAAGCAAAGGCCTCCCAACGTCCCTCTTTGCATCCGCAATTGCGCCGAGCATGATCTGCCGTGGAAGTCGGGAGGGACCCATCCGGTGCACATGCCCCAACCAACGCAGCCGACGCTGTTTAAGCATGGCAGTTAGACTAGGTAGCTGCGCTATTTCTAGAACCCTCTCGTTGGTCACTCTGTCTTTCCAACTTATACCCAGGATGGTCCGTAAGCAGCGCATATAGAAAGTGTTGATTTGGCGTTCTTGCTTCGCATAAGACGTCCATGTTTCCGCTCCGTACAAGAGTGTGCTCAAGACACAAGCCTGGAATACTATCATCTTGGTCCTGTTGGTAAGATGTTTGTTGTTCCATACTCTTGTACTGAGCCGCCCGAACATAGTCGCCGCTTTCCCGATACGAGTATTGATTTCTGCTTCTAGAGAGAGATTGTTCGAGACAGCCGATCCTAGGTAGCAGAACTTATCAACCACTTGTAAGGTAGTGGTATCCAGCATTATTGCAGGTATTTCTGCACTGCCTTGCGCTAGCACCACAGTTTTTTTTTGGGGTTTATAGACATGGAAAACAGAGTGCATGCTTTGAAAAATTTGTCCATGATTGTTTGAAGCTCGAGAACTGAGTTTGCCACAAAAGCTGCATCATCAGCAAATAACAAAGAGTCGACGAAAAGGTCATTACGCTTTCGTTTAGCTTGAAGCCTTGAGATGTTGTATAGCTTTCCGTCTACTCTTGTATGAAGGTGGATACCCTGTTGGTTGTCGCCGAAAGCAGTCTTTAAGATAAGCGAAAAGAATATACCAAACAGGGTAGGAGCAAACACGCAGCCCTGACGGACACCCCTACGCACTACGAACTTATCAGACGTTTGGCCATCAAAAATGACAGTGCCCTTCATACCCTCGTGAAAGGATTGAACGAGGCTCAAGAGTTTCGGTGGGCACCCAATGCATTTCAGTGCAGTATAAAGACCTTCCCTGCTGACGGTATCGAAGGCCTTATTCAAGTCTACAAACACCATATACAATGGCGTTTTCTGCTCTCTGCACTTCTCCTGTAGTTGACGAAGGGAGAAAATCATATCCACTGTGGAACGCTGCGGGCGAAAACCACACTGTGCCTTAGGATATACGCGATTTGCAAGTTTTTGGAGCTTTCCTAATATGACGCGTCCAAATAGCTTGCCGACAATGCTCAAAAGGGAAATGCCACGGTAGGAATTGCAATCGCCGCGATCTCCTCTCCCTTTGTATAATGTGATGATGTTAGCATCACGCATATCCTGAGGCACGCACCCTGCTTCCCAGCACTTACACAGCAGATTGTGCAGAATAGGTGACACGCACTTAAGTTTAAGAATTTCTGCTTGAGTTCCTACCTGGACTCTTACCGCGCTTAAGCTGCTTTACAGCAATATGGTATTCCCCTATAGTAGGTAGGTCATCTAATTGACTCCAAGTATCCAGTTTAGGAATGCTCTGAACAGCCTCCGGTTCGATGCTGACTGGAATCGCATAGAGACTGGTGAAATGTTCTACCCAACGTTTCATTTGACGGTGACTATCTGTAATAACAGAGCCGTCCGCTTCTTTAAGGGGAGCTGTCTTTTTGGGAACAGGGCCAATAGCCTGTTTTATACCAGAGTACACACCGCTGAAGTTTCCTGAGTCTGCACACGCTTGGATGCCGCGGCAAATATTGATCCAATGGACATTTGCAAAGTGGCGTGTGCTACGCTGAAGAGCTGATTTAGAATTTGTAAGCTCTTCGCGCGTCTTTGGACTAGGGTTCAGACGGTAAGCAAGAGCAGCGTCGCGTTTAGAGTCAAGCAACGGTGAAAGTTGCTCTAAATTTTCAGTGAACCAGTCTTGAGACTTAGCTCTCTGATAGCCGAAAGCTTTAGCAGCTGTTTCCGTGAGAAGAGTTTTGACTTTATTCCATTCGTCTTCGACGGTCGCGTTTACGTCCCAAGCTGCAGTCTCCTTACGTACCAGATCCTCAAAATCACGAATCAAATCGTCATGCCTAGTTTTAGAAAGATCTAATTTCTTCTTACCAGGTGGTTTGGACGAATGTATCTTTTTATGGATCAGGGCTACACGTGCTACAACTAGGGAATGATCAGTGCCACAGTCAGCGCTGTGGAATGTACGAGTGTGAATGGTTTCACGGAGGTCTTTCTTTCTGGTGAGGACTAGGTCTAGCTGGTGCCAGTGACCAGAGCGAGGGTGCTTCCAAGACACTTTACGCATTAGTTTACCCTTGAAGTATGTGTTGGTCACACACAGCAATTGGCTCGAGCAAAACTCAAGTAAACGTTGTCCGTTCTCGTTGAGCTTTCCGATGCCGTGAGGACCCATACAATCGGGCCAAGCAGAGCTGTCCTGGCCGACCCGGGCGTTAAAGTCACCCAAGATGTAAAGTCTGTCACTAGAACTTACGCCACGTACCGTCTCAGTGAGTTGGTCGTAAAATTGGTCTTTGGCTTCATCAGGTGAAACAAGTGTTGGGGCATATGCGGATATTAAAGTAACAAAGCCACAGTTGCTTCGCATCCTCAACACCATAATGCGCTCCGAGATTCCTCGAGGAGTTTCGATTGCAGAAAGTAGATCATTACGGATCGCGAAACCATCGCCATGCTCACGTGCAGCAGTAGAGTCCTTTCCCTTCCAGAAAAATGTATATGAGGCCTCGCGTATTGAGCCTTCGTCCGGTAATCTGGTCACTTGCAGTGCGGAAATCGCTATATTGAGTCTTTTGAGCTCAACATCGATTAGGGCAGTTTTGCGCAGGTAGTCAGCGCCATTTGAGCTTCCATTGGTGTCCGGGAAGCCTGTCCTCATCGTACGGACATTCCATGTCGATACGATATTTTTGATTCAATGCATCGGATACTTGCATCGATGTAATATCGATATATAAAAAAATACATCGATGTTTTCCATACATCGAGTGTTTTTCTATAAGTTAGATATTTATGTAGTTTAGATATAAAAAACTTACACGTGTATATAGGGCTGTCAACTATACTTTATAATAACGTATCCTACTTTATTTTTGGTAATTATACTTTATACTTTTGCATACAAATAAACCATGTGAAAATACTTTATTTTCAATCTTTACTGTGATGCGTAAAACAAAATACTCATTAAGGGTACTTAACTATTAAACTGTACACATAAGTTAAAACGGATGATGGAAACGATTTATAATTACTGAATAAACCAAATGTATATAAGAATAAAAAAATATATTTCTTATTTAATCTCCGTTCCCGCCACTTCAGCTTTCGATGAAAGAGTTTTTTCAGTAATGAATCTAAATTGGCGAAAAGAGAGAAACAGAGCGTCATCAAATTTAATTAATAAAAATTAAATTAAAAATTAAAAAAAAAACGACACAATAATAACCTGAAACACCTGAATAACCTGAGATAAACCTGGCACAATAAAATTTTAACAACTTTTTTAAAACTAAACTTTCTTATTAAATTAAAACTTTAAATTTTTTTGATTAAAACTTTCGGTCAGACACTAATAAAAATGTATTCGATTTTAGTTGAAAAATTCATATAATTATACATTTTTTATAATTATCATAATTATTATTTAATTTTATGGAGAATTTTTAAGTGTTTAAGGGCGCCTATACGAATCGGACAAAAAGGCTGTTTTTCAGTACACTTTGTGACAAAACTAAACAAAATCATATACAACGAATAATTATTTAATATAGATTCGTTCTTCATCTTCAAATACGAACAACTCTTTTTTTCTAAATCTAGTTTTTTTATATCGTATTCAACGTTCTTCCATTACCATCTTAACGGAATCGTGTAAACTTTCAGTACGTTTTTGTCCTATTATACACATATATCATGGTGTGTTTTCCAATTGCAGCACCAAAGCGCATTTTAAGGCGTAATGCTCAATGTTGAATGTTTCAACTACAGCAATGCTTCGCTCAATCGAGCACATTCAAGTTTCTAGTTTTCCTATTACAGGATTTAAGCGCATTATGCGGTTTAATACTCAACGTTGAATGTTTCAACTACAGCAACGCTTCGCTCAATTGAGCACATTAAAAAGGACTGCTTTTGCGTGATGCGTACAACGATACAAATTACAATCTATACCAACTCAGTAGCAGAAAAATAACATTAATTTAGTGTTTATTCTTTAAATTGGTCTAAATTTTTGATCCCTTCCTCAAATCCCTTGATCGAATTTTTTTATTAAGATTAACAACTACCTATATCGTTAGTATTGTTGAATTGTTGAAAAATATTTTTCTTCCTAATTTTTTGGAAATAATAAAAAGTTGATTCAGACTGTGACAAAAAATTGTAATATTTTACAGTTATTTAACTATTCTTTGCGTTGTTGTTTCTTGCACTGTGTCCCCGCCTCTCGGTAGAGAGTTATTCTTTGGTCCCCGCTATATGATAATATGACACTCTCTCTCATGACCATTGGTTGCAGGTTGACTGGAAGAGATCTCTTCTAGGGATAAGTCCACCTTAGCCATCAACTATATGTCATATATGTGTAATTTTCTGTATATTCTTTTTTTTAGTGCAATAAAGTATATATCTACCTAATAAAAAAAATATAAGAATGGATAAGGTTACAAACATTGCCTATATTTTTTTTGTATTCCATATTTAAAATGTGATTACAATTATTTCAGTTTAGAATTCAAAACTTTTAACGAAACCTTTTTTTGTCCACATTGTAATGACTTTGATCGAACCATTGAATCACATTGAATGAAGCAGGCAATCATAAATGTTATCAAAATGAAGACAACAATCTTATTTATTCATATTTACGAAAATGAAAATAAAGAAAACCACGAAGAGCAATCAGCAAGTGTTTAACTAAGAGTAGTAGGGATTCGTGCGTTCTGGCTCACACGTTGTGGCTCATCGATGCATTCTGGCTCTCCCATTGTGGCTCATCGGTGCATTCTGAATCGAAACGAAACGAAAAATTTCGGCGCCTAAAAAAAAAAAAAAGGTTTTGGGATCATCTAAATCGATTGCACGCATCCATTTTGTGCTAACTCTAACGGTTCGCGACTTAGGTTTCTACATTTGCAAACTCCACTACCCTTAATTACTATGCAATTAACATGCAATTACTATCGTTTCGATGTCATTAACAATACTTTCGCTTCTTACCAAACCACATTCCTTTCTCTTGTGTCATTAACAACAATTTATTACGCTTCGTCTATTAAAGCGGAGGTTAGAAATAAAACTTTGCTTCAATTTCAGAGAATTTATTTCAAACAAATATTTTACTAACATTTTTAATCTCTCATAAAACAACATTTTAACATACAATTTTTAAGTTTATCACCGCCAAATTCATTGAACAAATTATTTATTTCGAAAAAATATTTTAGTAACATTTTTAATCTCTCATAAAACAATATTTGAACATAATATTCAAAAACATATAATTTTTAAGTTTATCGCCGCCAAATTCATTGAACAAATTATTTATTTCGAAAAAATATTTTAGTAACATTTTTAATCTCTCATAAAACAAGATTTGAACATAATATTCAAAAACATATAATTTTTAAGTTTATCGCCGCCAAATTCATTGAACAAATTATTTATTTCGAAAAAATATTTTAGTAACATTTTTAATCTCTCATAAAACAAGATTTGAACATAATATTCAAAAACATATAATTTTTAAGTTTATCGCCGCCAAATTCATTGAACAAATTATTTATTTTTGTTTAGTTTAACAATCAATAAAACAGTTTTAAAATGTAAAAAATGATTATTGTTTTCTTGTACCTCGTCTAATCCACACGTAAGGAAAAATGAAACATTTTGTTCATCCATTTACTGCAATAGTTGCGGGACCTAGTGGTTGTGGAAAATCAAATTTTGTTACAAAATTTATTAATAATATGAAAGAAATATGCAACACATCTTTTTCCCAAGTAACATGGTGTTTTGATGAGATGCAACCTTTATACAATTTAAAAAATGTTAACTACTTTCAAGGATTACCTGACTTAAGCATGTTTGATGGTAAAGAGGCCAATTTGATTATAATAGATGATCTGATGAGAGAATCTGATGGCCGAATTGTAGATATATTTACAAAAGGTAGTCATCATAGAAATTTAAGCGTATTTTATATAACTCAAAATCTGTTTCATCAAGGAAAAGGCCAAAGAGATATTTCCTTAAATTCGAACTATATAATTTATTTTAAGAACCCTCGTGATAAAACACAAATTCGATATTTAGCTCGTCAAGTCTCACCAGATAATGTAAAATTTGTTCAAGAAGCTTATAAAGATGCAACGACAGAGGCACATGGTTATTTAATGATAGATCTCAAACAAAATACTAGTGACATGTGTCGTTTTAAGACAAATATATTTCCAACTGACAAAAACTGTTCAGTTTATGTACCGAAAAGAGGGTTTAAATATGACAAGAACCAACTAATTTCTATCATTTACAAATAATGTTTGGACGCTTAAAGACGCATAAAGAGCTGCTCGTTGCATTGCATACTTTAAAACCAAAGTATCAAAAAGCTTTATTAAAATCATGTGATGAAGATGAAATAAATTGCATATGTGAGTGTATTCATAATGTGCTACAAGGCAAAGTTCCATTAAAAGAAAAGGATAAAAAATCTTTAAAACAATATATAAATTTACTCCGCAAGCTTGTTCGTAAAACTACAACCAAAGTTAGAAAAAATATAATTGTTCAAAAGGGTGGTGCATTTCTACCTATTATTTTAGGTTCTATATTAAGTGGATTAATTAGTGGTCTTGTTTAAAATGGAACACACTAAGAAAATGTTACTGGTGGAACCAGGTTTGATTGATAAAATAAATGAAAGGAGTGAGAGTCATGAAAATCCTAAATCGCGGTTAGATGCTGAAATGCAAAATATTCTTAAAAGTAACGATGATGACAGAACAAAATGGATTTTATACTTACAAACATTACAAAGGTATTTGCACTTTACCGGAGAAGATCGTCAATCTTATCAACTTCCAATAATAACCTCAAATATGGATTTATCTGAAACACTTTTGAAAAAAGAACAATATGATAAAAGTAGTGATTCATCCAACAAAGATCCTATTGTCGATCAGACATGGAATGAAGAAGTTGGACACAAAGAAAGTGACACTGTTCAAAATAAATCTATATACTCAAAAAAACAAATATTAAATTTAATACCTAAATCGTACATTAAAAAAGGTGAGTCCTTATTAGATTTCCTTTTAACAAGTCAGAACAAAGTACAATGGAGTGATGATGATGGTACAGTACTCGTGGATAATCAAAAAATAAATGGAAGTAATATTGTAGATTTAGTCAATGATTCATTAAGACCATTAAGAAGAAGTGATCCAATAGGATGGGAAAAATTTGCTAAAGCTTTGCAGGATCTAAAAGTTCCCCTCACTTATATTGGTAATCCGAAAAGAAGTGAATATATTAACCAACTTCGGTTGAAAAGTTTTGGAGAAATATCTGGTAACGAGGAATATCCTACACCTACATCTGAAAACAAGTATATTAGAAAAGTAAAAAAGAAAATAGATTGGGAAAAATGGACCCCTTACTAGAAGAAATTAACAGTATTTATTATGATCCATCTAATCCCGCTGGTTTTGGTAGTGTTGATAAATTATCGGTAGCCATGAAGGGTAAAATGAATAAAAAGCAAGTAAAAGAATGGTTACAATCACAAGAAACATACACATTACATAAACCTATTCGAAAAAAATTCCCACGTAATAGGTACATTCTATCAAATATTAATGAACTGTGGCAAGCTGATTTAAGTGATATGCGAACATATAGTAAATATAATGATGGTTATAACTATATATTGTGTGTTATTGATGTATTTAGTAAGTATGCTTATGCTAGATCTATGAAAAATAAAAATTCTTTAACAATCAAAAAATGTTTTGAGAGTATTTTTGAGGAAGCTCATACAGTTCCTACCCACATACAGTCTGATAAGGGCACTGAGTTTGTTTCCAAAGATGTTCACCAATATCTTAAGAGTAAACATATTAATTATTATACGACAAATAATCCTGATATTAAGGCTAGTATTGTAGAAAGATTTCAAAGAACACTCAAGTCAAAAATGTGGCGCTATTTTACACATAAAAATACATACAGATATATAAATATTTTACAAGATTTATTATATGCATATAACCATAGTTTTCATTCAAGTATTAAAATGGCTCCATGTGATGTAAGTTCTAGTAACATTATGACTGTTTGGAATAATTTGTATGTTCGAGAAAACAAAAGATCACAACGAGATATCTCATTACCAAAGTTTCACGTCGGTGATTATGTTAGAATCACAAAATACAAACATATATTCCAAAAGGGATATGAATCTAACTGGAGCGATGAAATTTTTATTATTTCAACTGTAATCCATAGATCACCTTGGGTTGTGTACGCCTTGAAAGATTTACAAAACGAAGTTATAGAAGGTACTTTTTATGAAAGAGAATTACAAAAAGTTACTCCACCGAGCCCCACTTCAGATCACAAAATAGATAAAATTATAACTTCTCGATATTCTGGTGGCAGAAAGCAAGTGCTTGTCAAGTGGAAAGGTTATCCTGATAAATTTAATAGTTGGGTTTTGGCATCACATTTAAAACATATATAATGAAAGGAAGTTTTTATTTAACATTACTAAGCAACAGTTCAATACAATATTTCCCAGATAATATGACAACAAAGTTTTCAACAAAATTACCGAAATCAATTAAATTAGAGGGGGAATGGGCTGTTGGTGTTGTTGAATTTCAATTTCCGTGTACAATGTTTACTGTTCAAGAACATGAAAATATAGTCTATATTAATAAGAATATGTTAATGCCAAATGAAAAATACCCTTCAATTGTTCACTACAAAAAACACATTCCCGCTACCAACTATGACAATATTAATCACATTTTAAAAGCTTTAAATAATTTAAGAGAAAAATTTACCTTTCGTTACGATGAAATATCTAAGTTTGTATCTGTGACAATTGCAGATGATTCAATTAAGTCCTTGATATTATCACCTAAGTTATGTATTCAATTAGGGTTTGAACCTAATAGAAATTTGGTAGAAAAGACGTTTGGCAAACGACCTGCAAACTTACATCTTGGATTACCATCACAACTGTTTGTTTATTGTGATATAGTGGAACCACAGATTGTTGGAGATGTTATGACCTCTTTACTTAGAATTATACCACTAGACCCTTCAAAATACATTTACGGAGCAAATAAAATGCACGTGTTTTCTCCTCCTCACTACATATCAGTCATGCGCAGAGAATTCGATACAATTGAAATAGATATAAGGTCAAGCACTGGTCAAAAAATACCATTCCAATTTGGAACGGTGTGTATTAAACTACATTTTAGAAAGTTATAATGTATCCTCACAATAGCATAAATTGTCCATATGAAAATTATTATATTCATCAAGCTGGTTCTGGAATTGGAGTCATATATAAAGGAGTTCCTTATCAACGTGGTCATGGTATTGGTAACTTTTTGGGAGGGTTGTTTCGATCTGTCTTACCTTTGCTTTCAAACGGTGCTAAAGCAATAGGAAAGGAAGCTTTGAGTGCGGGTGTTGGACTTCTATCTGATATGACAAGAGCAAGACCCATGGACGAATCAATAAAGTCACGACTTAAGGAAATTAGTTCAAATTTGAAAAGAAGGGCAGATCAAAAAATTGATAAATTAAACATGACTGGTACAGGCTATATAACTAAAAGAAAATGTCCTGGGACAGTTATTTCTTCATCGAACGGTAAAGAAAGAGGTGGTAGGAAACGAAAATCAACTCGTCAATATCAAGGAGATATATTTACATAAATTGAAAAACAATGTCTTTCTTACATAGTCACTCTTGTGAATGTATAAAATCTGAATTAGATTTGTTTGCTTTACCATCAACACAAACAAGCATAGAAAGTGGAATGTGGGTGCACTACAAACCAATATCATCTTTAGCTGACGATGGTCCCATAGAATTTCAAGTCCCTGGAACTGGTGATGACTATATAGACTTATCTCATACACTGATTCAATTAAAAGCAAAAATATTAAATGATGATTCATCAAAACTGACAGCTTCAACTGTTGTGGCACCTGTAAACAATTGGCTTCATTCAGTTTTTACTCAACTCGATGTTTATTTGAACCAAAAATTAGTTTCACCTCCAAACAATACATATGCTTACCGAGCTTACATCGAAACTCTTTTGAATTATTCATCCGATGCAAAACAATCTCATTTAACGTGTAGCCTTTGGTATGAAGATACAGCTGGTAAAATGGATTCAACCGAAGATAAAAATTCAGGTTTTACTAAAAGACAACAATTAGTTTCAGAAAGTAAGGAAGTCGAAATGATAGGACACCTTCATGGTGACATATTCAATCAAGAAAAAATTTTAATTAATGGTGTTGAGATGAGTATTAAATTGGTGAGATCACGTGAAACATTTAACCTGATGGCTCCAACAGACGATGTCAAATACAAAATAAACATTACAGATGCGACTCTCCTTGTTCGTAGGACAAAAATTAACCCCTCAGGCTTACTTGCCCATCAAAAAGTCTTAGCTACCACAACTGCAAAATATCCCATTACTCGAGCCGAAGTAAAAGTTCTAACAATACCGTCAGGTATTCAGGGTAAGACATTAGACAATATCTTTTTGGGCCAAGTACCTAAGAGATGTATAGTTGGATTTGTAAATAATGCAGCATTTAATGGTTGTTTGTCTAAAAATCCGTTTAATTTTGAAAACTATAAAATGAATTCCTTTTGTTTATATATTGACGGTCAGCAAATTCCTTCAAAAGCTTTACAACCATCTTTTGGTAACAATATTTTTACTGCAGCCTATCATACATTATTCTCAGGAACAGGAATACATTTTCTTAACGAAGGTAATGGGATATCTCACGATAAGTATTCGAAAGGTTATTGTTTGCTAGCATTTGATCTCACACCTGATTTATCAGCCAATTCATCTAGTCATTGGAATCTAATTAGACATGGTAGTGTTAGATTAGAAGTTCGCTTTGAATCTGCTCTGACTCAAACGATCAATTGCGTTGTTTATGCAGAATTTGATAATGTTATTGAAATAGATAAAAATCGTAATGTAACCGTTGACTATAGTAGCTAAGAAAATGAATATTGTATTTCCTTTGTAAGTATTATTAAGTTCTCACTCTGTAATATATTTTTAATGTGTAAGTAAATGATTATTTTCAAGTTGTACTTTCATTTTATTTTAAAACCCCCGTCAATTTCGTGTTAAATAAGAAGGTCTAGCTTATTTATTTCACTTGTGTATAATAGAGTGAATTAATAAGTCTATTTTTTTGTTTAAAGAATTATGAATACTTTACAAATACAATCATACTCAAAAAAGATTCATCCAAGCTTACAAAATAATGTATATGCTGCGAACCGATTACCAATGTATGTGACTGTTCCCACATACCTCATAAGCAATTTGGACCCTGACTCAAAACCAGGATCGCACTGGGTAGCCATCCACATAGACAGTCATGGTGTCGGTGAATATTTTGATTCGTATGGCCGCTTTCCTATGGGGATGCATAAAATGTTTTTGTACTTACTATATAAGTTTAATAACAAGTCATTGACAGAGTTTCAAAATGAATTTGACAGCGATACACTTAAAAATGATATGTTTTTGAATATTATGTTCAAATCTTGTTTTATGAGAGATTAAAAATGTTACTAAAATATTTTTTCGAAATAAATAATTTGTTCAATGAATTTGGCGGCGATAAACTTAAAAATTATATGTTTTTGAATATTATGTTCAAATATTGTTTTATGAGAGATTAAAAATGTTACTAAAATATTTTTTCGAAATAAATAATTTGTTCAATGAATTTGGCGGCGATAAACTTAAAAATTATATGTTTTTGAATATTATGTTCAAATCTTGTTTTATGAGAGATTAAAAATGTTACTAAAATATTTTTTCGAAATAAATAATTTGTTCAATGAATTTGGCGGCGATAAACTTAAAAATTATATGTTTTTGAATATTATGTTCAAATCTTGTTTTATGAGAGATTAAAAATGTTACTAAAATATTTTTTCGAAATAAATAATTTGTTCAATGAATTTGGCGGCGATAAACTTAAAAATTATATGTTTTTGAATATTATGTTCAAATCTTGTTTTATGAGAGATTAAAAATGTTACTAAAATATTTTTTCGAAATAAATAATTTGTTCAATGAATTTGGCGGCGATAAACTTAAAAATTATATGTTTTTGAATATTATGTTCAAATATTGTTTTATGAGAGATTAAAAATGTTACTAAAATATTTTTTCGAAATAAATAATTTGTTCAATGAATTTGGCGGTGATAAACTTAAAAATTGTATGTTAAAATGTTGTTTTATGAGAGATTAAAAATGTTAGTAAAATATTTGTTTGAAATAAATTCTCTGAAATTGAAGCAAAGTTTTATTTCTAACCTCCGCTTTAATAGACGAAGCGTAATAAATTGTTGTTAATGACACAAGAGAAAGGAATGTGGTTTGGTAAGAAGCGAAAGTATTGTTAATGACATCGAAACGATAGTAATTGCATGTTAATTGCATAGTAATTAAGGGTAGTGGAGTTTGCAAATGTAGAAACCTAAGTCGCGAACCGTTAGAGTTAGCACAAAATGGATGCGTGCAATCGATTTAGATGATCCCAAAACCTTTTTTTTTTTTTTTTTTTAGCCGCCGAAATTTTTCGTTTCGATTCAGAATGCACCGATGAGCCACAATGGGAGAGCCAGAATGCATCGATGAGCCACAACGTGTGAGCCAGAACGCACGAATCCCTACTACTACTAAGTATACCCTATATTACATTACTTGGTCTATGACTAAGTACGAAGAGCCTGAAGTTCATGATTCTTAATTATCAGGTACCTACAAATAGTTCATAGTGAAATAAAATTTAACGTCTTACAATGTAGGTATAAAATGTTACATTACTAATATATTACAATTATTTCAAACAGTTACAAGATAAATATTTTTTTATAATTTAAATAATTTTTCAATGTTTAAAATGTTCAATCTTCTTAGCAAGAAGTTAAAAGATTAGAACTAAGTGTTTTATTTGTATAATTATTTTAGGTTACACTGCAAATATTGAAAGTGATGAACACATAAAAATTCATTCTGCAGATTTTAAAACAGAGAGTAATACTAAGAAATAATAATTTCATTAATTTTTAAATGTACCTATAGTTTATAGACTGCAGATTAAATTTTGAAGTTTTAATTAAATTATAATTGTCTGTTATGTTTCTAATTTTTCTGATGCTGTGTGGACAAAGAAAGCCACAATGGCAATGCTTAGCTTATATGAAGCAAATGTACAATAAATCGCTTGTGGAAGAAAACATCAGAAGGCTTAAAAGATTTATGTACGCAGGTAAAAAAACTTAATGTCAGTAATGCTGAAGGTGTATTAAACTATTAATAGTGTGTTGATTAGAACTCTTCACTAAAAGGATTAATTTATGGTTTTACAGGTAACAGCAGATCAGGTTAAATGAAAATTTAATCGCTCAAACAATAAAAATATAAGGACAACAACAATAAGAGTAGAAGAGCTCATATGACATTTGAATATTTGAGCAATTTGAACAAATTTTTCATAAAGAGAAAAATGTTTCCACTCCACATGCATTTTCTTCTTTGATACTTTCTACAGATGGAAAAAAAGAAAGCATGACATAACCCAGATCAAAAAACATTAGTAAGATTAAAAAATTCAAAACAACTGCAATTGCATACGTTAAAAAAAAACTGCAAGAAACCAGCAACGCATTCAAAGTATGGTACTTTTACAAAACATTCAAGAAAACCACAAGGCTAGAGATGAAAACATGA
This sequence comes from Melitaea athalia, assembly GCA_905220545.2. Taxonomy (NCBI): domain Eukaryota; kingdom Metazoa; phylum Arthropoda; class Insecta; order Lepidoptera; family Nymphalidae; genus Melitaea; species Melitaea athalia. The sequence continues at coordinate 99,717 of CAJNAG020000011.1, forward strand.
CTAAATATTTAGAAATGAAAGAGAAAGAAATGGAGTTAAAAAAATGGAATCGATGTTCGTGAAACAGAAATGTAATATAAAAAAGATATTGCGAGTGAACTTCTAGAAAAACTGTTAAAAAAATCGTACCGACAGCGAAGATTCATTAAATTAACAAAAATTAATGTTTAAGAGTTTGTTGTATGTGCCTAAAAAGTTCATTTTAACATGCCAAAACAAATACTTTATTTTAAGTTTTAGATTAAGATTTTATTGTACTTAAAAGTTTATTATGTTTTTAACATGCAAAAACCAATAAAACATTTTTTAAAGTTTTTTATTTAAATAAACAGTAGATTACTTATTTAATAAATTTTAATTCTTTATCATTTTAATTGAATTTTACAAATCAATTTACAAGTGGTATAGAAAAGTATAGATATTTTATTTTGAGCTTATGAAACTTGTGCATCTGGAAACAAGTCTCTGAATAATAGTATTCTACGATCTCTATCATTTTTATTATTTTGATATTGTTCTTTATAATCATGTTCCTCTAAATTTATTCTACAAACTCTACAATTGTATATTATCCATGTTTATCATCTACAAAGATCAAAGTTATCATGTCCATTGATACAATAATTGTGCAAAATACATGGCGCTGTAACAATTTTGGATACAAATGATAAATCTTTGTACTTAGTAAAGAATTTAATTAGTCGAAAACGGCTTTTCAACGAATATTGAATTCGAATTGGTATCTATACTAATATTATAAAGAGGTAAAGTTTATAACTTTGTTTGTTTGCAGGGGGTAATCTTGGAAAATACTGATCCGATCATAAAATTCTTTTACTAACAGAAAGCTACACTATTCAGGAGTGACATATAAGGCTTAAGGCTATATTTTATTGCAATTGATTATAAAATACACTGAAAATAATAGTCGGTGTTACGAATCACGCCATCTCTTGACGTACTCTTGACGACCTCAACTAAACATCGATGTAAAATTGGGGGAGGTTCCAAGTGTTTGCTGAGTACGTCCACGTCGTCTCCCCTGGACCCCGTCCTGACCCCGGTAACGCAGGTGGTAGGCGGGTGACCGAAGCTCGCGAACCATACTTGGAACAGGCGTCTATAATCCTTCTTGTGTTTACACCGCCCCTCGCAGCCCCCCGGTGCCAGTTGTACTCGTGGAGTCCCCGACTCCACTTGAGGAAGCGGCCGGCGCAGTTGCGTGGTGCACAGTCCCCGCAGGAAAGAGGACGCCATAGGATCCTGCACGTCTTTCGTGTGCAAAGACTCCTGCAGTATCCAACACATTTAAGCCCAAGCACTAGACTGCCTTGCCCCGAGGTTTTACCGGAAGCGTTTAGGGACGTGTCGAGGCTTGGAGCACCGCTCGAACCATGTCTGAGGGGGGGGAACCACCCCCTCCCTTAGAGCGTAGACCGCGAGTGCGCGGAGGGAGGTCGGGTACAGCCCGGACGGTGGTGAGGCGGGATATATTCGACAACACTGTCGAACGTGTTGCCACCCCACCAGCCCCCCGCCCCCGGATAACAATATCCGCAGCGGACAAACCGAGTGGAAGGACCCACGGCGACGCCGACGCGGACTTCGCCGCAGTTGTAGCTGAGCCTACAACCAGCGCAGAAGGAGCGAAGCGGTCGAGAAACGTAGGATCCTCCCCGGAGTCAGCCGAGGAAGAGAACAAGCGTCCATGCTTGGAATCGCCTGAGGACAGCAGCGTTGAAGTTGTTGAGGAGGTGGAGGTCGAGGCGGCAGCTGTTCATACCGCAGCGCCGGCTACCCACGTGCATTCTCCGGCTTCACCGCCGCAATCGGATGAGCAGCAGAGCAACCAACCGGGATACCCGCAGGACTCGTGGCCGAGAGACTCCACGAGCTATGCGGCGCTCCCGTCATTACCAACACCAACACCGACAGCGGGCTCTCCCGCACCATCGTATGCAGCGGCTGCAGCTGCGCCGGCTTCGCCAAAGAGTCAGACAGCAATGGACGCCGCTGTAAAAGATTCGCCACGCTCGGGGCACCCGCCTATCACGGTGGAGTGCCTTCCAAACTGGACCACTCACTTCCGCCAGCTGGCCAAGGAGCTAGGCCATGCCCCTAATGCACGCCCACTGGGGAAGGGCGTGCGATTTCTGCCTGGATCTGCGGAGGAGTTCCGGGTGGTGCAAAGATACCTCACCAAGGCCATGCAGAGCGATGAAAGAATCTCGTGGTTCTGCTACAGCCCAGCATCGGAATTGCCAACCAAGGTGGCCATTAGGGGGCTACCACTTGACACGCCGGCGGAAGAGGTACTGGCGGCCCTCCAGGAACTGGGGTTCCCGGCTGAGAGGGCCAAAGGGATACCGCCCAAAAAGGGGCGTCACGGGTGCACGTTCTTTGTGCAGCTGGCGCACCTTAATAAGGATACGCTAGCGGACCTTTACAAGGTTAAAGAGCTGATGGCAATGCCGGGCCTAACAATCGAGGCCTGGCGTGGCAACAAGGCGCCTCCGCAGTGCCACAGATGCCAGGCGTTCGGACACGCCTCGGTCAATTGCCATCGCACCCAAAAGTGTGTGCGCTGCGCCGGCGAGCACCTTGCACGTGACTGCCCGCGCCCTCTAGAGGAGCAGCCAACGTGCGCCAATTGTGGGAAGGCGCATACAGCTAAGGACAGGCGTTGTGCTGTCTTCAAAAAAGAGGCAAGGAAGAGGGGCATCTCACTGGCCCCCCCACGCCCCCCAGTGCCTGAGGGCCAGAGGGGAAAAAAGACGAAAAAGACAGCACCAACACAACCAACGGTAACATCGCAACCACTACCGGAGGCGGCGGAGAGGCAGCCGCCCACGACTGCGCGTCAAGGCGTGGCAGACCTGGACCGGGTGGAGTCCCAGCCGGCTCCTAAGGCGCAGAACGCCAGCGAGGTGCCCCCGACAACACTGGCACCACCTGCAAACCCGCCGACCGTCAGGGGAAGGCCGACTAAGGACACCGGTAAAGTGGCGCCGGGACCAGGGCCATCCCAACAAAAGAAGAAGAAGAAAAAGAAGAAGAAGCGCCCCAACCGAGCAGCAAGACCAGCACGGTCAGAACCTGCGGCCGCATCCACACCGCAGCCACGCCGACCTGCAGTGGTGGTTGGTGTAGACACCGAAAGGGGGGTGCGGACGGAAGAGCCAATTTTACGTGCCCGTGTTCCTACTGGCGGGCCAAATATTGAGGTGGCCCAAGCAATAAAATTTTTTATGGATGCACTGACCGGGATACTGCTGGCCTACACGCAAGGCCAGGACATAGTCCCGGCGATCTCAGCTGGATTGGCCTCATTATCGAAGCTAAATTCCAGCTCAGAATCATATATTGGAACCCTGGTGGCATCAGGGGACATATTCGAGAGCTTACGTTGCTCGCCCAGTCGCAGAACGCACACGTGATTCTCCTGGGTGAGACGAAGCTCTCGAACGACGTCGAGCTCCGAGTCCCCAACTACTTCGTGTACCGGCGTGACGAGGTCTCTCCCCGGGGATACCCATTTAGGGGTACGGCAGCCCTGGTGCGGAGGGACATCGTGCACGAGGAGTTGGCGCACTCACCCTTTGTTAGCATACGCACACAAGGGGTTCGAGTGCACGCAGGAGAAGACGAGGAGCTAACCCTGTATGCCGCCTACAAACCGCCTGGACTGCCCTTCTGCAGCACAGATGTCCAGACGCTGTTAACCTCGCAGGTGCCTTCACTAGTCGTGGGGGATCTGAACGCGAAGCACCCGGCGTGGGGCTCCCGCGTGATCAACCCGGCTGGGAGGTGCCTGCTCGAGGACAGTGAACGGCATGGTTACGGCGTAGTGGGCCCAGGAGCGCCTACATACGTGCTGTAACGTAACACGTAAACACAGTTCAGTCCTAAGTTATTGGTGCCATAAATTTTAGTTATACTTAAGATTACAAACGCATAAATTGAAATGTGAGTTGACACATAAACATAAAACAGTCAACTCAATGAACGAAAATGGTTCAAATCCATTAGGGACTCAAATTTTAAGTTGTACTTGAATAGGAATTTATTAGTTGGGAACTCAAACAGTTTTAGCTAGTTGTTAAAATATTAGAGTGGTAAATTTTATATTCGAGACAGGCTTAAAATTTTGTGTTGACAGATTCGATAAAACGATGATAAGGGAATGTTCTAAGGGCCAGTTTCCACTGATTGATATAATCGCGATTAGTTCGACATAAAGTCGGTTTACGCATTTAACAAAGTTTAGAGCTGGAAATTGCATTTCACTAACATAAACTAAACGCAGTTAGAGAATAACGGCTGAACCGATTGCACTAATTCTTTTTTTTTTGTGTTCCTTGAAGTATGAGGATGTTTGTTACAGAGAGGAATTTTAAAGGGATTGCCTGAAAAAGTCTTAAAACAGCACTTTGCTATGTTCTCATACAAATAATTCGTAATAATAATTAAACGAAAGCAAGGTTAGAATCGAACTATAAATTCGATTAAGCAAAGCATAATTCTGTTAAGCGGTGGAACCCGGGCCTAAGGGTTCGACCCGGCGTATGAGTGGGTTTTTTTGCTGTAATTACAGGACGCCGGGGTTGCCATCACAAAGTTTTGAGTTACCTTGTTTGGATTAAAAACTACAAAATTGACGTGTATTTACTTTACATTAACACGTAAGGTTAAAAATGACGATAATCGGTTAAATAACTTCCTTTTGAAATCGGTTGAATAATACATTATTCTTCACAACCGTCATACAAATTTATTATAACTAACATTGTTTTCTTCGGCTTTATTCAATGTATATTTGTTTTTCCCTTTTATTGTTTATCTTTGTTGTGTTTTTGTTTAATTGATTTACGCAATTTCCTTCGGATCGGATAAAAGTGCTTACAGCCAGTAAAGCTCAATTTATTGAGGAAGTAATAATTTTATTCCTTGTTTTTTGTGTAATAATTTTATTCCTTGGTTTTGTGTTGCACTATAATGACTTATAAACTATCGGGAAAGAACAATTACACATGGGATTGCCGTATTTTTTTGAACACGGCAATGTACCGCGGGGATCACCGAATTTCCGTAAAACACGGGAATTGCTGTGAGTATGGTATCACTGCAGAGCGCATTGGTGGACGTGTTAGGGTGGGGGAAAAACAGACGCGAGATTTCAATATATACGATGGGGAGTTTGAATTCGGGGAGTCAGTTTGACATTCAAATTTGAATTCGGGGTTCGAAGCGGTAGGCCTCCGCGGCCGCCGCGGCCTCTTGGCCGGCGAAGCTATGGAACTTCTGACTTAGATTAAAGATAGAAATACCTAAAAAGTATTTTTTAGATCTGATTCAGGGATTTCATTAGCGTAAGCTGGCCGAGTGGCTATGTAGCTTCAGTTTAGTCCGCGAAATAGTTTTAATTTAATTTTACTGATTAATATTAAGTGCAATTTGTTATTATAAAATTTTAATTGTAATCCGCTAAATAAATTCAGTGAAAGACCTGTGATGAAGCGCTCCTGATTGGTTCGAATGCATTAATTTTTTATTTATTTGCATGTGTGTTTTTCTGCATGTTGTGGTACTGTTACTAATTTTTATAACTTTTACGGAGATTTTTAATAAAAGATATCTAATGAATTATTATCTAGGTTTACATTGATATTATTAATTATTGATTAATTACTGAATGAAATTATTATGAAAAGGTTACATTGATACTATTAATTATCGATTGATTATTGAATAAGATTATTATGAAATAAGCCTTATGACCATAATTATATTGAATTTAACTAATAAAATGAAATTTAACTTAAGTAAATAACCACAATACGATGTTGTTAGAATAAAATGAAATTACATCCGTTAGACTTTAAAGTACATATATAATGAATCTTGGTTAAAACTATCATATTAGATATTAAGGGTTAAATAGATTTTCGTTAGGGTGTATTTAAATAATGAAATGAGATTTTACTATGTCATTACTTTGGAAGTAAATAGAGTGGTGAATAATTCTAGGAAAATATGACCTATAAACAAACTAATGATTAGTTGTCGTATCTTATTGAATATTCTCTACATATAAATATGCTTCTATTGTATGTATATGTATATATGTATATATATATATATATGTGTGTATTTGACTTCATTTTGACATTACACAAACTTTGTAGTTCAAACATTAATTTAAGAACTTGTAGATCTTAAATATATGTTGGAACGAGGTAACACAGGTGGTTTGTAGTCTTGAATGAGTTCAAGGATACTTTTAGCTCTTGAATACATTCTAAGATGAGGTAATTACACACTGATCTATGACATTACGCAAACTATTGTAGTTTTGAACATTGATCTAAGAATTTATGTTCTTGGATGTGTGTCAAGACGAGGTAACTGGTAGACTGGGGTGTCTCATTCTTACGATGACTTTCATTGAACTATATAAACCGTGTTCAGGTGAATCCATAAATGTTTGTATTCGCCAGTGTTTTATTATAGGTTTCCCCTATAAGGCTAGGCCTGTCTAAGCCACAGTTCTTCGCGTCATCGATGCTAGGTAGTTCCTAATCTAGGTCTATCTAGTAAAGAAAGTTGCGAGTACTTCCTACCAACCTCTGCGTTTGTGTTTGCCTAACTGAACTATGTTCTTGGTAAATACTATACGTACGTTTACTTATCTTTGATAAGAATTCCTCATCTTTGATGAGAGACATTGGACAAACTCCACCAAACACCTAGTGTATGGTCGATGTTTGAACTGCAACAAAGGTTAGTAATTTAGATTTGGACAGTGGTATGAAGTTCTATTTTAGACTAATAGAGAAACATATTCACTTTTCCAATTAATTTATTGCTAATTTTTGTGGACAGTCTCTGTTAAGTCCTAAGGCGGATTTACTGAGATTTAAGCCAAGCCTTAATCAAGTCCTCTTGTGTTTTTCAAACATACAAACATTGATGGATCATAAAACCTATTAAATATACATTCTCTCTTCATTGTGAAAATGAGATACTCTCAGAGATTCTGATTGAGTAAATGAATATGTTATATTTTAATTGTTTTATTTATCTCTCGACACTACTATGTCCTTTGATAAATCCATTCAGTTCCTAAGAGAGCCTGATATATTCAAATGTTTAACAACTTAATTACTGGTTCAATGTTTCAATTGAACAACCTATTCTGGTTAATGAATGCTGTTTCATGTGAATGCTGTAAGTCATGCAAAGACAAACCTACACAATACACCTACTCTACATGTTGGTCTTATACCTTTAATTATTCTTATTTTCCTTATAGGACACTCGAAAGGTTACGCTGTCGCCAGTCGCTAGTCGCCGACGACCCATCTCACAATGGTGGCGAGGCTTGACAATATAGCTGACTATAGACCCGTAACTCAGTAGGTCTTTCCTATGGGAAATTACACTACACAATCCAATTGTGGCAAAAGTAGTAGGTTTCGTGATCGAATTTCAAAGTAGTTGTGTGACCGAAGTTCCCGTATGGGCTAGTAAGCACACAATGAAAAGATCAGTAGACACGATCTCCTTTTGTTCACGTGGAACACATCTTAATACCATGTCTGATTACAGCTTGGTAATTACATCAACTCTAGTAATTCACTGGCTATGTCTATATGACGTCCCAAGGGATTACTCAAATACAGTCATTGCATGATTGTGCTGCAGCGATATGAAACAAGCATTTGTTAGACAGGATATATTTCCGTCTAACTTACTGTAGAAATTTGGGTACTCTCATTTCCTACCTACTACCTTTCTTTTGATTGGATAGCACCAACGTTGTGCCTAATTTAATTTAGAGCCTTCAGCACGGTGTGGATTGGATTGGGGTCGGAGGGGCTTGGTGGTTGCGACCCCCCGGGTTCAGTTGAACCCGGCCTTTTAATTCCCTAATGCCTATAAACCCTATCCTAACAGATTAACACATACAAACAAACACTACACATTATTTTTCACAATTATCTGAGATAATTTATTAACTGAATAAATTATTTCAAGATAATTAATAACTATATAATATGTATTTAATCATTATTTCATTTACTTATATATTTTTATTTATTTCATTTGTTTAGAGTTATTAGAATCTATCTATTATATCAGGTTTGAACTAAAAATACATGTAAAAGAAACTTAGACACTATTCAATTAATCAATGTCATTATAGAATATCCTATATATAAATATTTAACTCTATTTCTATTTTAGCTATCTAGATTCACTAAAAATATTAGCAATTATAATTTACACATTCTTAAGGAGACGTCAGATATTTAGTTAAACAATAGGTGATAGTTATTTCTAAATAAATAAGTCTATTACTATTTATTCTTAACGGTTCTAATTTACTAAATTTTATTAATTCCTAATTAATTTACTAATAAGGTGTTATAAAGTTTAATATCTTTCTTTCCTTTTAATAGTATTCCAGGAGATAGTTATCTATAGCATTTATATCACTGGTAAGTGTAAATATCTTTCAATTAAATTTTAGGATAAATTAATTTCAGTAATTTAATGTCATTGTGCAGAGATGTTATTTTAAATTAATGGCTAGGTAGGATGTTAGTTAGAGTTTATATAGAAATCAAGGCTTCTAATAACATATACTATGTCTTTCCTTCGGCATACCATGAAAAGAACTGAAGTTGCTCTGAAACAAAAATCAAACACAACGTAGAGTCCTTCATTATACTAGACGATCACAATTATAAGGCCAAAGATAATTGATATCCTCTTAAGCTTAATATTAGCTTGTAACGCCACTACCATGATAGTGTTACAAATTGGTCCACGTAACCAGGATATGATAATGGGTCGTAGGTCATCCATAGGAGATCATTACAAAATGGTGCCGTGACCAGGATGTTATAAATTTATATATGTTGGGGTCTTTCTCATCACACCCCATAGCATATAGTATCATTACAATTTGGTGCCGTGACCAGGATATTTATGGTTGCACAAATGCTGAAGTAAGCGAGTATCTTAGAAGTTTTAAAGTAATTTTTCAAAACATTTATAGTGAATAAATCTAATGCCAGTGATAAAATGATAATAATTGCACGATTGTACTGATAGTTAACAAGAATATACATGTACCATTGATTGCATTTTGAAGAAGACACAAAGCATATTACTTAACAATTCTTTAAGTCATTTTACACAAAATAAGATAAACCTATTAAATTTATATTATATAAGCACATTAACTTGTTTTAGACAATCTAAGAATGGTTCTATAGGTATATAGCATCTTGGCGCAGTTAGAGTTACAGTTAGGTACATAAATCTAAATAAATCTGTTTTAAGAGTAATTTTGAAGAGATGTTTTAATACTTAAAAGTTGCATTAAGTTTCTCAGTAATAAGTTTTAAATGGTCAGACCATAACAGTCTACTGTCTCATGTATTATTACTAATGATAGATAGTTACATATTTAAATAATTATTTATTCATGAAATTACATGAAAGTATCAACCTACACAACATTGCTGAATTTGCCTAGTAGTATATTGAAGTGAGTCTTAGGCACATCTAACTATTATCTGATTATTATGATATTATCGTCAATCAGTAGACATTACTAGGACAGGTAATAAAATTTAGATTGTATTAATTAAATATTGTTAGGGAATTATTAAATAAAAGCCTGCAGTAAATTTTAATATTACTTACAGATACAAATTATTCTAGGTTATGTACAATTTAAACTTATTTTGTCACATTTAGTCACTGACGCTGAAGTAATTTCCTTCCTAGTTGAAATTGGTCCCAATAGTTATGTGTTGAACATCCTGGGCTGGCTAGATGTACGTGGATGTTAGGCTGAAATGGTAGTATTCAATAGTATTAAAAATATGCAAACATAATGTGAAGATAGGATAATATTATAGTTAGTAGTAGGAAATTAATTATAATATTAACTAACTGTGGAATTAACTTTTATTCATTTATTTACAAAGACTGTACAGGAAAAACTATGTATTTTGGTATATTTATTCATTTTAATGTTAGATTTTAGAAATAATTAAGTGTAGTCATTGCCATCATAGCAAATTATACTTAGTTTAAATAACAGATTTTAAAGTATAGAAATTCAGTGCATTTTAGTCATGTGTGCGAGAATGTATTGGTTAAATAAAGTTGAATTAGGTTATGAAGGTAACAGGGTTATTTTGACTTTGAATTTTAGGAATGGACTGGAACTGTTTAAGATAATTTTATTTGTAAAAAAGGAGTATAGCTTACCGAATGACATAGCACTCATAAGAACTATAAAATCAATCCATGTTAACATAACATTATAACTTATTCGGTCTCTTTATGTATACTTCAATTCTATTCTAATATACTAAAGAACTAATAAATTTGCTTATAAATAATCAAATATCAGTTGTCTAACAGGGATCGTACAGAATTACAGAACTGCTTAATTAAAATCAAAAATATGTGTTTGTGACCATAGATTATACACTTTTAACTAGATTGTGACATTAGAAATTGCGTTCTAAAAACAACTACAATAAATTCTTTTGAAAAGGTTCTTGTTTTTAAATATTAATAAGACATTATTGAAAAAAAAATATAGAACATTATTTTTTTTTATGAACAATTTATTACATTATATTTATTTTAAAGTATTTTGTTAGCTTCCTTCGAATTTTGAACTGTCAATTGTCAATAAAAACTTGGTTTTACTTATTGAAAGGAATGGTTCTCTGTATAAAAAAAATTTCTTAGTATTACTGGAAAAAAAAAAAAAAAAAAAACGATAGCGCTTTAAACATCTGCGATGACCTTTTGCTCAGGTAGCTAAGTTTTACAACGAAATTGAGTAAAATGTGCAAGTTTTAAGTCAGACAAAATTGTTTAATAATATTTACTAGAAAGAACTTGAAATTGCATATAAATTTTAAAATATAGTTGGGAATTGATTATTGCATAAACATTAGTTGATGTATGGTATTAAGTATTATGGTATTTCATTCTTACATAGAAACTAATAGATATTTTTACAACTCTATGGTGATTAAGTAAGATTAATGTAGTAATTGAATATCAAATATATAGTAGGCATGAGGCGTATTTATCGTCGCTGGTATAAATACTCGTTATTTAAAAGTCACAGTCTGTCACTGTGACTAGATTTGAAAAATGCTCGTGACTGTGTTTTTCATCTCACTTGAACTTAAACGAATACACTAAGAGTAGGTGAGACAACTGAAGTATTTTTAATGTATGGGTATAACAGTGCCACCTGGTCTCCGTAATTTCAAGGAACGCTAGTTTTAGAAAATAAAAAAAAAAAAAAAATAGCCCTTTTTGTCTCATTTATTTCCGACATCAAATAAAGCAACCAAATTAAACCTAGACCGATATTTTACTAAATTACGCTATCGCGCCACCTATTGTGAAATACGTGTAAGTAGTTAATCAAATCTTTAAATATAAAATGTAACAACTAACTTATCTTTTAGTTTAGAATAGCATTAATAATACAAATATAATAAACGGATTAGGTATACTCATTCAATAATAGATACCTACATAACAACTTTGCAATTGCTTAGTATTTTTAATACCTGAGCATACAGCGCCATCTTGTTCCCGTTCCTATAGTTTTAGAAAATATCTAATAATCGCGAACCTAGTATTTTGTCACTGGTATTTGTCATTGATATTTTTAAAATAACATCCACTGTGATAACAATTATTGCCATGTACCTAGTACGACACAACTCTAATATATAGTTGCAGTAGGATTGGTAGCGACATCTGGTGGACAAACGTGAATTAATATCGAGTTGCTTACGAAAGTATGGATGGTTGTGCTATGTGTTCGTAGATGGCGCTGAAAGAATTTCAAAATGTCTCATGTCAGTAACGCCATCTGTTGAGAGTGAGTGGTATTGAAAGGTAGGCTTTGAAATAGAAATGGCGTAGTATCGAGTGTAGATATGGAAGTGTTTATTGTGAAACAAAGATGGCGTGGTTGTGATCTTATAAGATATATACAATGGTTCAGTGGATGAGGGAATTGAATGTCATATGCAAGGTGGAAAGTTCAATCCGAGTAAATTGAATTTCAATTTAAAAATATATACTGTAGTTTTAAAAATATATACTGTAGTATTTATTATAGAAAAGGACGATTAGGGATAGTATGAATTTGGCAGTTAACATTTATGAGGATTTGAGATATTTTCTAATTATTATGATTTCACTGTGATAGTTTTATTATTTTTTTGTTGATGGATGTATTGTTTGGGGTGAATGGAATGGAATTGATGTTTGTTAAGAATGTTATCAATGAATACTAGAGAAGAAATGAAGTTGTCATATTTCATTTGAAGTATGATAGTTGAATTTTAATTAAACTTGTAAACATTTAATATTTTAAAATTAAAACTAAGTTTAACATTTGCAGAATCCGGTCGACTTGATAAAATTTCAATAAAATATTAGAAGTTTAAAAGGTGATTAGAAAGAGATAGTTTTTGTGTGAACATTTGGAAAGTTTATTTAAATTAAACTCAAATTAAATAAGAGTGCAGTGAATCTTTTTTTGAATTAGAATAAATTAATTAAAATTTAGATAAACATTATCAGTGTTACATTTGAAGCAAATTAAATCTATAACAATGCCTAGGCGTCAACCTAAAGCTAGTCCTGTTGGAACCAAGGCGACTAATTCTAATAACAAGCGAGTGTCTGCAGTTAGACCTGCTACTAAAGTAAAGAAGATTAATTCTTTACGATACATATCTCGAATGATGGAAAAGGCAATGAATAACATCAATAATAGAATCTCGGAGTTGGAAAATAGAATGTCTACTCCTAGTGGATCATCGGACAATGTTATGCCGAGAGAAAATTTTATTCAACCTATCATACAGCCGGGAACATCAACGGTATACTATCCAGTGGCGCAGATGCCTACGGAAAGACCTAAGTTTCCATTTAAGGGAAAACATCCTGTGACGTTCATCGAAGACCTGACTGCTTATTTAAGAAGGTCTGCACCAGAGGCGAGAGATATAATAGACATTGTCATGGATTGTCTTGAAAATGAATCGCGAAATTGGGCGCGTATTTATAGAGATAGATGGACAGTGTTTGAAGACTTCAAAAGGGATTTTTTAGACACATATTGGGGCGAGGCTGAGCAGAATGAATTAAGAAGACGAATCAGTCAGAATTCGTGGGACGGAGTCCAGTCTATGTTAAGCCATTTCATTACTTTATGTGGACAAGCGAAGATGTTGACGTATCCTATTCAAGAGAGACAATTAATAAACGACATTATGAATCATTTTCCTAAAGATGTTCAATATGCTTGGTCAACAAGTAATTACACATCGATTCTTCAAGCTACGGAGTTTCTACGAAAGTTAGATAACATTAATAAGCAAAATAACTTCAGTAGTGGCATTAATGCCCATTCTAGCAGCGTTCAAAGACCTGAGATGGCAGCTCAACAGCAGAATGGCAGAGGCGGTCTCAACCGGAAGCGAATTATGAACACTAGATCAATGAGTAAGGTGATACCAAACAAGAAGAATAGCATTAATGGTACAAATAGAGTAGATAATGATAACAATGTTTCTATAGAAAACTCTGTATCAACAGAGAATTTAAACTAATAAGTGTTGGTGTGACAGACCCCGGTACATCAACTTTAGTAGGGGCGAACAGTACATCAGTAGCTTTAAGAATTATGCTTAAACTCGGGTGGGAACCTGGACAGACATTAGGTAGACATAATAATGGTATACGTAAACCAATCATAGCTAAGGGACAATATTGTAAATCAGGGTTAGGCTCAGGATTAAATAAAATTAATTCAACAGATTTCAAGTATAAAATCATACAAACATTAAAAAATCAATCGGAAATAGATAATGAGTCGTTAGTGCAAACCGAAGCAGTCTTTTCATTATTTGACGAGGAAGATAATATTACCGCGGATAAATTAGAAATAATTAAATCTGAGATTGAAGTGATAATATTTGGTAAACGAGTCATATGTCTAGTCGATACAGGGAGTGACATAACCTGTATTTCAGAATCATTTTGGGAATCTTTAAAATCATTAACTGGGAACAAATTAGACATGTTACCTGTTAAGCCGATTCAGATACGTGGAGCAGTAGGACAAAAGAGTGCTAAAATACAACAAATGGTTTTATTGCCTGTAAGATTTGGGGTAATTGAATTAGAGATTAGATTTTTTATAGTACCAAAATTAGTTCATTCAATGATATTAGGATTTGACTGGCTTATGGCAAATAATGTTAATATTAAATTACAAGAGCCATCCATAGGGTTAGTTATCGAACATAGAGATCAACGAGTATTAATTCCGTTTATTAAATATAATTTTGAGGAAAGGAGAATTTGTGATACTACAAAGGTAGATAATAGTTTTGATTTCAATAAATATTTACAAGAAATAAAGACGGGTACACCTCTTAAAGGAACTCAATTAAATAAATTAAAACAGATTCTAATTAAATATAGCGAAGTATTTGTTAAAAGGTTAGGTAGAGCTAATTGTTATCAACATATTATCAAAATGATGGACCATAGTCCAATAATTAAACGGTCTTATCCCGTTCCGTACGCATATAGACAAAAAATGGAAGAAAAATTAGCCGAAATGGTCGATATGGGAATAATATCTAGAGGTTCAACACCGTATTGTAGTCCGTTAACTTACACTTTAAAATCTGATGGTTCAATTAGAGTTCTACTAGATGCACGTGAAATCAATAAATACATGATAGCAGAGTCGGAAGCACCTCCGATGCAAATAGATGTTTTAAATTCATTTCACGGGGTTAATTATATTAGTATAATAGATTTGAATAATGCATATTTTCAAATTGCCATTTCTGAGGATAGTAAAAAGTATACCGGGTTCACATTTAATGGAAAATCTTATATGTACAATGTTTTACCACAAGGACTTAAGACTTCAGTAGGTAGTTTCAGTAGAGCTATGGACTTAATATTAGGGCCTGAAGTTAGACATTTTTGCGTGAATTATCTAGATGATCTTGCTATCTTAACTCAAGGAACGTTAAATGAACATTTAGAACATATTGATATAATATTAAACAAATTAAAGTCAGCGGGGTTAACATGTAATCTTGAAAAATGTAAATTCATATGTAAAGAAGTTAAGATGTTAGGACATATTATTTCTACCGAGGGAATTAAAACTGACCCAGAAAAAATAGAGTCAATTAAGAATTTCCCAGTTCCCAAGAAAATAAAACATTTAAGAGCATTTTTAGGACTTTGTAATTATTATAGGCGGTTCATTCCTGATTATAATAGTATAATTCAACCTTTATGCCAATTATTAAAAAAGAGTAAAGGATGGACATGGACTTCAGAAGCACAAGTAGCCTTTGAAAAATTGAAAAACAGTTTTTTAAAGACAATAATGTTGCATCATCCGGATATGTCTAAACCATTTTATTTACAAACAGATAGTTCGGGAGTAGGTCTTGCGGGGGTGTTATTTCAGTACGATGAACAAGGGGAAATGAAAATATTAGGCTATTGTAGCAGATCTCTTAGGGGCGCCGAATTAAGATGGACTGTTACTGAACAAGAGTTTTGGGCTATAATCTATTGTTTAAGGAAGTTTGAAACCTATTTGAGGGGCGCAAAGCTTATAATTAGAACTGATCACAAAGCATTGACGTTTGTTAGGACATGGAAATTGTATAATAGTCGAATAATTAGATGGATATTGTTTCTTGAACAATTCGATTATAGTATTGAACATATAAAAGGTAGAGATAATGTCGCTATTGATGTGTTATCTAGGTTCCCACCTGATTCATCAATGATACAAGAAGATAGAATCTATTGTCCTGAAATACATTATATGGAAATTAATAAAAATAAAACATTAATAACAAACTTAAAAAATATATCTAGTTTCCAATCTAACGATAATGAAGTACAGTTGATAATGGATATTATAAATAACATTAGTAATAATCATAGTGGTAGAATAAATAATATTGCTAAGCGTTGTTATATCAAGGATGGAGTGTTATATTTTAAAATCGATTCAAATAAACATGTAATTTATTTACCCTCTCAGTTACGAGAGGAAGTAATTTCTCAAATTCATAAAGAAATGGGACATCAAGGGGTTTTTAAGGTACTCAAATATCTTAAAGATAGATTTTATTTTCCTAATATGCATAGAACAGTTAAAGTATTATTAAAGACTTGTCATCTCTGTCAAGTTTCTAAAAGTGATAATATAAAACATGTAGGCAAATGTAAATCTATTGTGACAGAAGAAATAGGTGACTTAGTTATGGCAGACTTATATGGACCATTGCCGAAAGGACGGTTTGGTTCTGCTTATATACTTGTAATTCAGGATTCATTTAGTAAATTTGTTAAATTATATGATTTGTCTAAAGCCACTTCTCGTTCAGTTATTACAAAATTAAAACAATTTGTTAAAATAATTAAGCCTAAAGTAATTATGACTGATAATGGTAGTCAATTTTCATCTGAAAGTTGGAAACAAACTTTAAAAGATATGGGTATAAAACCTATATTTACAACTGTAAGAAATCCTCGACCTAATACGACAGAGAGGGTTAACAGAGAACTAGGACGTTTATTTCGAACATATTGCCATAAAAATCATAAGAGTTGGGTAACGATATTAAATAAAATCGAAACATTATATAACAACACATTTCATGAAAGTACGGGATTTACTCCTAATGAAATATTATATGGATTGAGTAATGGCATGTCATTTGATAGTTGTTTGCCTCAATTAAATAAGTCTAAAGATATTAATCAAATTAGAATTCAAGTTAGGGAAAATTTAAAAGATAACAGTATTAAACGACAAACTAAATTTAATAGGTCCCATCGTTTAATTGAATTTCAGATTGGAGATTATGTAAAGATTCGTAAAGTAAATAAGTCAGAGGCTCAAAAGAAACTTATAAAAAAGTTTCAATTGCTGTATGAAGGACCTTATGTAGTTAGTGCGATTCCATTTGCAAATGTTTACACATTAATGGACCCTATAACTAAAGAAATTAGAGGAAACTTTAATACAATACATTTAAATAGATATTATCAATAATAAATTGATCACGATCAATTATAGATGTTATCAATGTTTAACTGTTGATACAAACATTAGAATTAATAATGTAGAATTGAAAAGGATAGATTTTAAACTAGAATATCAATAAACTTTATCGAAGATTTATTATATTTCACAATAATTTAATGTCAAAACTATAGTTGACTTTATAAGGAAATGAATTGCACTTAAATGTTTAACCATTGATATAAACATTTGAATTAATAATGTGGAATTGAAAAGGATAGATTTTAAACTAGAATATAAATAAACTTTATTGAAGATTTATTATATTTTCACAATAATTTAATGTCAAAACTATAGTTGACTTTATAAGGAAATGAATTGCACTTAAATGTTTAACCATTGATATAAACATTTGAATTAATAATGTGGAATTGAAAAGGATAGATTTTAAACTAGAATATCAATAAACTTTATCGAAGATTTATTATATTTCACAATAATTTAATGTCGAAACTATAGATGATTTTATAAAATGAATTGCACTTAAATAAGTTAGATATATAAGTAAAAGATTAGGTTATTAAGATAGTAATTAAATGATTAAAATAGATAGTAATAAGTTAGATAAGTGTAATTGTAATTAGGTTTAGTTATGAATAAAAATAAAAATTAAGGTAATGATGGGTCAGGGAAATGACTCAACTAATTTTATTGGAGCGCTTAAAAGTTCTCACATAATTATATAACAATTTAATTTTCAATTGACTATTAAGTCATATATTAATTTTTTTCCATCATTACTTAACCTATTAAGCGCTAGCTTAATAGAAATAACAATTTAATTTTCAACTGACTATTAAGTCATATATAAATTTTTTTCCATTAATTCTTAACCTATTAAGCGCTAGCTTAATAGAAATAACAATTTAATTTTCAACTGACTACTAAGTCATATATAAATTTTCTTTCTTTCATCAAATACTTATTAAGCGCTAGCTTAATAAAAATAGTTGGTGGGGAGTAGGGCGGTCATTTCTTCACAAAAGTAACTGAACATTTTCAGTTATATTCCATCTAAATTAAATTGTAAAAATATAGGTCAGACCTTAAAGTTTGACTGTTTGCAATACAAGTTGTCCAAGTACTGCAATATACTAAATAACATATCACCAATTCATATTAGTATTAGATATGAATTGTGCAACTGTATTCAAATATTTTAATTTATTCATTCTGAAAGGAAACGGATACGATTCCATACATTCTTGGGCCGAAATGCAATGTAAAATATAACGTAATGAAATAGTACCAATTAATGTATTTACGCTTATTGATTCCTTGCTGAAATTCTGTACATTTTGGCTATTTAAGAGCGGAGTTATTAGACGTTTTGTAAAATTGAGGTTATGTTACAATGTCTATGGAAAATCACTAAGTTCCTGAAGCACTAAAGGTTATCATATTATGTCATTACAAATATCAATCACTTGAAACCATAAATAAATATCAGGAATGGACTCAGGATGCATCTGAATACACTGAAAACATTAAACAATTATAAACATGATTACATGAAACAAGTGACAGTGACGGGACCATGACGGGGCACACAGTTTCAATATCAGTCAGCTGTCAAAGCTGTTATTAAAAATAATTATGATTTATTTTTAATCGATACGAAATCGATAATAATTTGGGTTTATCAGATATTAATTTTTATTTTCGATATTAATGTAACTTTAATTAAATACACTTTATTGTATATAACTTCAATTGTGTTTCTGGATACTTTGAGTTAATTAACTAGTGCAAACTTTTTTTTAAATTCTATAATCGATTATAGTTAAATCGATATGATTTATTTTCAATCGATACGAAATCGATAATAATTTGGGTTTATCAGACATTAATTTTTATTTTCGATATTAATGTAACTTTATTTAAATACACCTTATTGTTTATAACTTCAATTGTGTATCTGGATACTTTGAGTTAATTAGCTAGTGCAAATTTTTTTTTAAATTCTATAATCGATTATAGTTAAATCGATATGATTTATTTTCAATCGATACGAAATCGATAATAATTTGGGTTTATCAGACATTAATTTTTATTTTCGATATTAATGTAACTTTATTTAAATACACCTTATTGTTTATAACTTCAATTGTGTATCTGGATACTTTGAGTTAATTAACTAGTGCAAACTTTTTTTAAATTCTATAATCGATTATAGTTAAATCGATACCCAATTAATTTGACGAAAACTATCTTTTTCATTTTTCTCAGCTTCCAGATTCAAAATTGAGCTGATATTTTATATTTTAAAAAAAAAAAAAAAAAAAAAAAAAATATATGACCAATCTTTAAACCATATCTGTATTTAATACATTTTAGCCTAAAAGTCTCCATCTCCTTTAAAATAAGATGAACTGCACTCTGTTAAGTTGTATATTTAACATTGAAGAGCCGGATTTTTTATTTTAAAACAATATGTGTATTGTTTTAAGATGAAATTGAGCCCTAGATGCAGGAATTCAAATCAGATTGGATCTATGTGAGTGTGAGAGTGGGTGAAGGAGCTGGAATGGTTGGTTGGAATTGATTACTTTGATTTTAACCATTGAATGTAACTCTAGTAGTATGATTGATGAGAGATTGGATGTTTGGGAGAAGAGTATGCTTCTATGTGCTGCTGATTGAGGCTGAATGTAAGGATTCATGAGTGTCCTTTCAGTTGAGAGGTGGCGTGATACAGAATTGTGTTATTTGGTTACGTTGTTGTGATTAATTAATAATTACGATAAACTACATTATATAATTAAGGGGCGATTGTAACGTAACACGTAAACACAGTTCAGTCCTAAGTTATTGGTGCCATAAATTTTAGTTATACTTAAGATTACAAACGCATAAATTGAAATGTGAGTTGACACATAAACATAAAACAGTCAACTCAATGAACGAAAATGGTTCAAATCCATTAGGGACTCAAATTTTAAGTTGTACTTGAATAGGAATTTATTAGTTGGGAACTCAAACAGTTTTAGCTAGTTGTTAAAATATTAGAGTGGTAAATTTTATATTCGAGACAGGCTTAAAATTTTGTGTTGACAGATTCGATAAAACGATGATAAGGGAATGTTCTAAGGGCCAGTTTCCACTGATTGATATAATCGCGATTAGTTCGACATAAAGTCGGTTTACGCATTTAACAAAGTTTAGAGCTGGAAATTGCATTTCACTAACATAAACTAAACGCAGTTAGAGAATAACGGCTGAACCGATTGCACTAATTCTTTTTTTTTTGTGTTCCTTGAAGTATGAGGATGTTTGTTACAGAGAGGAATTTTAAAGGGATTGCCTGAAAAAGTCTTAAAACAGCACTTTGCTATGTTCTCATACAAATAATTCGTAATAATAATTAAACGAAAGCAAGGTTAGAATCGAACTATAAATTCGATTAAGCAAAGCATAATTCTGTTAAGCGGTGGAACCCGGGCCTAAGGGTTCGACCCGGCGTATGAGTGGGTTTTTTTGCTGTAATTACAGGACGCCGGGGTTGCCATCACAAAGTTTTGAGTTACCTTGTTTGGATTAAAAACTACAAAATTGACGTGTATTTACTTTACATTAACACGTAAGGTTAAAAATGACG
Organism: Melitaea athalia; assembly: GCA_905220545.2. Classification (NCBI taxonomy): domain Eukaryota; kingdom Metazoa; phylum Arthropoda; class Insecta; order Lepidoptera; family Nymphalidae; genus Melitaea; species Melitaea athalia. The sequence continues at coordinate 120,527 of CAJNAG020000011.1, forward strand.
ATAATCGGTTAAATAACTTCCTTTTGAAATCGGTTGAATAATACATTATTCTTCACAACCGTCATACAAATTTATTATAACTAACATTGTTTTCTTCGGCTTTATTCAATGTATATTTGTTTTTCCCTTTTATTGTTTATCTTTGTTGTGTTTTTGTTTAATTGATTTACGCAATTTCCTTCGGATCGGATAAAAGTGCTTACAGCCAGTAAAGCTCAATTTATTGAGGAAGTAATAATTTTATTCCTTGTTTTTTGTGTAATAATTTTATTCCTTGGTTTTGTGTTGCACTATAATGACTTATAAACTATCGGGAAAGAACAATTACACATGGGATTGCCGTATTTTTTTGAACACGGCAATGTACCGCGGGGATCACCGAATTTCCGTAAAACACGGGAATTGCTGTGAGTATGGTATCACTGCAGAGCGCATTGGTGGACGTGTTAGGGTGGGGGAAAAACAGACGCGAGATTTCAATATATACGATGGGGAGTTTGAATTCGGGGAGTCAGTTTGACATTCAAATTTGAATTCGGGGTTCGAAGCGGTAGGCCTCCGCGGCCGCCGCGGCCTCTTGGCCGGCGAAGCTATGGAACTTCTGACTTAGATTAAAGATAGAAATACCTAAAAAGTATTTTTTAGATCTGATTCAGGGATTTCATTAGCGTAAGCTGGCCGAGTGGCTATGTAGCTTCAGTTTAGTCCGCGAAATAGTTTTAATTTAATTTTACTGATTAATATTAAGTGCAATTTGTTATTATAAAATTTTAATTGTAATCCGCTAAATAAATTCAGTGAAAGACCTGTGATGAAGCGCTCCTGATTGGTTCGAATGCATTAATTTTTTATTTATTTGCATGTGTGTTTTTCTGCATGTTGTGGTACTGTTACTAATTTTTATAACTTTTACGGAGATTTTTAATAAAAGATATCTAATGAATTATTATCTAGGTTTACATTGATATTATTAATTATTGATTAATTACTGAATGAAATTATTATGAAAAGGTTACATTGATACTATTAATTATCGATTGATTATTGAATAAGATTATTATGAAATAAGCCTTATGACCATAATTATATTGAATTTAACTAATAAAATGAAATTTAACTTAAGTAAATAACCACAATACGATGTTGTTAGAATAAAATGAAATTACATCCGTTAGACTTTAAAGTACATATATAATGAATCTTGGTTAAAACTATCATATTAGATATTAAGGGTTAAATAGATTTTCGTTAGGGTGTATTTAAATAATGAAATGAGATTTTACTATGTCATTACTTTGGAAGTAAATAGAGTGGTGAATAATTCTAGGAAAATATGACCTATAAACAAACTAATGATTAGTTGTCGTATCTTATTGAATATTCTCTACATATAAATATGCTTCTATTGTATGTATATGTATATATGTATATATATATATATATATGTGTGTATTTGACTTCATTTTGACATTACACAAACTTTGTAGTTCAAACATTAATTTAAGAACTTGTAGATCTTAAATATATGTTGGAACGAGGTAACACAGGTGGTTTGTAGTCTTGAATGAGTTCAAGGATACTTTTAGCTCTTGAATACATTCTAAGATGAGGTAATTACACACTGATCTATGACATTACGCAAACTATTGTAGTTTTGAACATTGATCTAAGAATTTATGTTCTTGGATGTGTGTCAAGACGAGGTAACTGGTAGACTGGGGTGTCTCATTCTTACGATGACTTTCATTGAACTATATAAACCGTGTTCAGGTGAATCCATAAATGTTTGTATTCGCCAGTGTTTTATTATAGGTTTCCCCTATAAGGCTAGGCCTGTCTAAGCCACAGTTCTTCGCGTCATCGATGCTAGGTAGTTCCTAATCTAGGTCTATCTAGTAAAGAAAGTTGCGAGTACTTCCTACCAACCTCTGCGTTTGTGTTTGCCTAACTGAACTATGTTCTTGGTAAATACTATACGTACGTTTACTTATCTTTGATAAGAATTCCTCATCTTTGATGAGAGACATTGGACAAACTCCACCAAACACCTAGTGTATGGTCGATGTTTGAACTGCAACAAAGGTTAGTAATTTAGATTTGGACAGTGGTATGAAGTTCTATTTTAGACTAATAGAGAAACATATTCACTTTTCCAATTAATTTATTGCTAATTTTTGTGGACAGTCTCTGTTAAGTCCTAAGGCGGATTTACTGAGATTTAAGCCAAGCCTTAATCAAGTCCTCTTGTGTTTTTCAAACATACAAACATTGATGGATCATAAAACCTATTAAATATACATTCTCTCTTCATTGTGAAAATGAGATACTCTCAGAGATTCTGATTGAGTAAATGAATATGTTATATTTTAATTGTTTTATTTATCTCTCGACACTACTATGTCCTTTGATAAATCCATTCAGTTCCTAAGAGAGCCTGATATATTCAAATGTTTAACAACTTAATTACTGGTTCAATGTTTCAATTGAACAACCTATTCTGGTTAATGAATGCTGTTTCATGTGAATGCTGTAAGTCATGCAAAGACAAACCTACACAATACACCTACTCTACATGTTGGTCTTATACCTTTAATTATTCTTATTTTCCTTATAGGACACTCGAAAGGTTACGCTGTCGCCAGTCGCTAGTCGCCGACGACCCATCTCACAATGGTGGCGAGGCTTGACAATATAGCTGACTATAGACCCGTAACTCAGTAGGTCTTTCCTATGGGAAATTACACTACACAATCCAATTGTGGCAAAAGTAGTAGGTTTCGTGATCGAATTTCAAAGTAGTTGTGTGACCGAAGTTCCCGTATGGGCTAGTAAGCACACAATGAAAAGATCAGTAGACACGATCTCCTTTTGTTCACGTGGAACACATCTTAATACCATGTCTGATTACAGCTTGGTAATTACATCAACTCTAGTAATTCACTGGCTATGTCTATATGACGTCCCAAGGGATTACTCAAATACAGTCATTGCATGATTGTGCTGCAGCGATATGAAACAAGCATTTGTTAGACAGGATATATTTCCGTCTAACTTACTGTAGAAATTTGGGTACTCTCATTTCCTACCTACTACCTTTCTTTTGATTGGATAGCACCAACGTTGTGCCTAATTTAATTTAGAGCCTTCAGCACGGTGTGGATTGGATTGGGGTCGGAGGGGCTTGGTGGTTGCGACCCCCCGGGTTCAGTTGAACCCGGCCTTTTAATTCCCTAATGCCTATAAACCCTATCCTAACAGATTAACACATACAAACAAACACTACACATTATTTTTCACAATTATCTGAGATAATTTATTAACTGAATAAATTATTTCAAGATAATTAATAACTATATAATATGTATTTAATCATTATTTCATTTACTTATATATTTTTATTTATTTCATTTGTTTAGAGTTATTAGAATCTATCTATTATATCAGGTTTGAACTAAAAATACATGTAAAAGAAACTTAGACACTATTCAATTAATCAATGTCATTATAGAATATCCTATATATAATTATTTAACTCTATTTCTATTTTAGCTATCTAGATTCACTAAAAATATTAGCAATTATAATTTACACATTCTTAAGGAGACGTCAGATATTTAGTTAAACAATAGGTGATAGTTATTTCTAAATAAATAAGTCTATTACTATTTATTCTTAACGGTTCTAATTTACTAAATTTTATTAATTCCTAATTAATTTACTAATAAGGTGTTATAAAGTTTAATATCTTTCTTTCCTTTTAATAGTATTCCAGGAGATAGTTATCTATAGCATTTATATCACTGGTAAGTGTAAATATCTTTCAATTAAATTTTAGGATAAATTAATTTCAGTAATTTAATGTCATTGTGCAGAGATGTTATTTTAAATTAATGGCTAGGTAGGATGTTAGTTAGAGTTTATATAGAAATCAAGGCTTCTAATAACATATACTATGTCTTTCCTTCGGCATACCATGAAAAGAACTGAAGTTGCTCTGAAACAAAAATCAAACACAACGTAGAGTCCTTCATTATACTAGACGATCACAATTATAAGGCCAAAGATAATTGATATCCTCTTAAGCTTAATATTAGCTTGTAACGCCACTACCATGATAGTGTTACAAATTGGTCCACGTAACCAGGATATGATAATGGGTCGTAGGTCATCCATAGGAGATCATTACAAAATGGTGCCGTGACCAGGATGTTATAAATTTATATATGTTGGGGTCTTTCTCATCACACCCCATAGCATATAGTATCATTACAATTTGGTGCCGTGACCAGGATATTTATGGTTGCACAAATGCTGAAGTAAGCGAGTATCTTAGAAGTTTTAAAGTAATTTTTCAAAACATTTATAGTGAATAAATCTAATGCCAGTGATAAAATGATAATAATTGCACGATTGTACTGATAGTTAACAAGAATATACATGTACCATTGATTGCATTTTGAAGAAGACACAAAGCATATTACTTAACAATTCTTTAAGTCATTTTACACAAAATAAGATAAACCTATTAAATTTATATTATATAAGCACATTAACTTGTTTTAGACAATCTAAGAATGGTTCTATAGGTATATAGCATCTTGGCGCAGTTAGAGTTACAGTTAGGTACATAAATCTAAATAAATCTGTTTTAAGAGTAATTTTGAAGAGATGTTTTAATACTTAAAAGTTGCATTAAGTTTCTCAGTAATAAGTTTTAAATGGTCAGACCATAACAGTCTACTGTCTCATGTATTATTACTAATGATAGATAGTTACATATTTAAATAATTATTTATTCATGAAATTACATGAAAGTATCAACCTACACAACATTGCTGAATTTGCCTAGTAGTATATTGAAGTGAGTCTTAGGCACATCTAACTATTATCTGATTATTATGATATTATCGTCAATCAGTAGACATTACTAGGACAGGTAATAAAATTTAGATTGTATTAATTAAATATTGTTAGGGAATTATTAAATAAAAGCCTGCAGTAAATTTTAATATTACTTACAGATACAAATTATTCTAGGTTATGTACAATTTAAACTTATTTTGTCACATTTAGTCACTGACGCTGAAGTAATTTCCTTCCTAGTTGAAATTGGTCCCAATAGTTATGTGTTGAACATCCTGGGCTGGCTAGATGTACGTGGATGTTAGGCTGAAATGGTAGTATTCAATAGTATTAAAAATATGCAAACATAATGTGAAGATAGGATAATATTATAGTTAGTAGTAGGAAATTAATTATAATATTAACTAACTGTGGAATTAACTTTTATTCATTTATTTACAAAGACTGTACAGGAAAAACTATGTATTTTGGTATATTTATTCATTTTAATGTTAGATTTTAGAAATAATTAAGTGTAGTCATTGCCATCATAGCAAATTATACTTAGTTTAAATAACAGATTTTAAAGTATAGAAATTCAGTGCATTTTAGTCATGTGTGCGAGAATGTATTGGTTAAATAAAGTTGAATTAGGTTATGAAGGTAACAGGGTTATTTTGACTTTGAATTTTAGGAATGGACTGGAACTGTTTAAGATAATTTTATTTGTAAAAAAGGAGTATAGCTTACCGAATGACATAGCACTCATAAGAACTATAAAATCAATCCATGTTAACATAACATTATAACTTATTCGGTCTCTTTATGTATACTTCAATTCTATTCTAATATACTAAAGAACTAATAAATTTGCTTATAAATAATCAAATATCAGTTGTCTAACAGGGATCGTACAGAATTACAGAACTGCTTAATTAAAATCAAAAATATGTGTTTGTGACCATAGATTATACACTTTTAACTAGATTGTGACATTAGAAATTGCGTTCTAAAAACAACTACAATAAATTCTTTTGAAAAGGTTCTTGTTTTTAAATATTAATAAGACATTATTGAAAAAAAAATATAGAACATTATTTTTTTTTATGAACAATTTATTACATTATATTTATTTTAAAGTATTTTGTTAGCTTCCTTCGAATTTTGAACTGTCAATTGTCAATAAAAACTTGGTTTTACTTATTGAAAGGAATGGTTCTCTGTATAAAAAAAATTTCTTAGTATTACTGGAAAAAAAAAAAAAAAAAAACGATAGCGCTTTAAACATCTGCGATGACCTTTTGCTCAGGTAGCTAAGTTTTACAACGAAATTGAGTAAAATGTGCAAGTTTTAAGTCAGACAAAATTGTTTAATAATATTTACTAGAAAGAACTTGAAATTGCATATAAATTTTAAAATATAGTTGGGAATTGATTATTGCATAAACATTAGTTGATGTATGGTATTAAGTATTATGGTATTTCATTCTTACATAGAAACTAATAGATATTTTTACAACTCTATGGTGATTAAGTAAGATTAATGTAGTAATTGAATATCAAATATATAGTAGGCATGAGGCGTATTTATCGTCGCTGGTATAAATACTCGTTATTTAAAAGTCACAGTCTGTCACTGTGACTAGATTTGAAAAATGCTCGTGACTGTGTTTTTCATCTCACTTGAACTTAAACGAATACACTAAGAGTAGGTGAGACAACTGAAGTATTTTTAATGTATGGGTATAACAGTGCCACCTGGTCTCCGTAATTTCAAGGAACGCTAGTTTTAAAAAAAAAAAAAAAAAAAAAAAAAATAGCCCTTTTTGTCTCATTTATTTCCGACATCAAATAAAGCAACCAAATTAAACCTAGACCGATATTTTACTAAATTACGCTATCGCGCCACCTATTGTGAAATACGTGTAAGTAGTTAATCAAATCTTTAAATATAAAATGTAACAACTAACTTATCTTTTAGTTTAGAATAGCATTAATAATACAAATATAATAAACGGATTAGGTATACTCATTCAATAATAGATACCTACATAACAACTTTGCAATTGCTTAGTATTTTTAATACCTGAGCATACAGCGCCATCTTGTTCCCGTTCCTATAGTTTTAGAAAATATCTAATAATCGCGAACCTAGTATTTTGTCACTGGTATTTGTCATTGATATTTTTAAAATAACATCCACTGTGATAACAATTATTGCCATGTACCTAGTACGACACAACTCTAATATATAGTTGCAGTAGGATTGGTAGCGACATCTGGTGGACAAACGTGAATTAATATCGAGTTGCTTACGAAAGTATGGATGGTTGTGCTATGTGTTCGTAGATGGCGCTGAAAGAATTTCAAAATGTCTCATGTCAGTAACGCCATCTGTTGAGAGTGAGTGGTATTGAAAGGTAGGCTTTGAAATAGAAATGGCGTAGTATCGAGTGTAGATATGGAAGTGTTTATTGTGAAACAAAGATGGCGTGGTTGTGATCTTATAAGATATATACAATGGTTCAGTGGATGAGGGAATTGAATGTCATATGCAAGGTGGAAAGTTCAATCCGAGTAAATTGAATTTCAATTTAAAAATATATACTGTAGTTTTAAAAATATATACTGTAGTATTTATTATAGAAAAGGACGATTAGGGATAGTATGAATTTGGCAGTTAACATTTATGAGGATTTGAGATATTTTCTAATTATTATGATTTCACTGTGATAGTTTTATTATTTTTTTGTTGATGGATGTATTGTTTGGGGTGAATGGAATGGAATTGATGTTTGTTAAGAATGTTATCAATGAATACTAGAGAAGAAATGAAGTTGTCATATTTCATTTGAAGTATGATAGTTGAATTTTAATTAAACTTGTAAACATTTAATATTTTAAAATTAAAACTAAGTTTAACATTTGCAGAATCCGGTCGACTTGATAAAATTTCAATAAAATATTAGAAGTTTAAAAGGTGATTAGAAAGAGATAGTTTTTGTGTGAACATTTGGAAAGTTTATTTAAATTAAACTCAAATTAAATAAGAGTGCAGTGAATCTTTTTTTGAATTAGAATAAATTAATTAAAATTTAGATAAACATTATCAGTGTTACATTTGAAGCAAATTAAATCTATAACAATGCCTAGGCGTCAACCTAAAGCTAGTCCTGTTGGAACCAAGGCGACTAATTCTAATAACAAGCGAGTGTCTGCAGTTAGACCTGCTACTAAAGTAAAGAAGATTAATTCTTTACGATACATATCTCGAATGATGGAAAAGGCAATGAATAACATCAATAATAGAATCTCGGAGTTGGAAAATAGAATGTCTACTCCTAGTGGATCATCGGACAATGTTATGCCGAGAGAAAATTTTATTCAACCTATCATACAGCCGGGAACATCAACGGTATACTATCCAGTGGCGCAGATGCCTACGGAAAGACCTAAGTTTCCATTTAAGGGAAAACATCCTGTGACGTTCATCGAAGACCTGACTGCTTATTTAAGAAGGTCTGCACCAGAGGCGAGAGATATAATAGACATTGTCATGGATTGTCTTGAAAATGAATCGCGAAATTGGGCGCGTATTTATAGAGATAGATGGACAGTGTTTGAAGACTTCAAAAGGGATTTTTTAGACACATATTGGGGCGAGGCTGAGCAGAATGAATTAAGAAGACGAATCAGTCAGAATTCGTGGGACGGAGTCCAGTCTATGTTAAGCCATTTCATTACTTTATGTGGACAAGCGAAGATGTTGACGTATCCTATTCAAGAGAGACAATTAATAAACGACATTATGAATCATTTTCCTAAAGATGTTCAATATGCTTGGTCAACAAGTAATTACACATCGATTCTTCAAGCTACGGAGTTTCTACGAAAGTTAGATAACATTAATAAGCAAAATAACTTCAGTAGTGGCATTAATGCCCATTCTAGCAGCGTTCAAAGACCTGAGATGGCAGCTCAACAGCAGAATGGCAGAGGCGGTCTCAACCGGAAGCGAATTATGAACACTAGATCAATGAGTAAGGTGATACCAAACAAGAAGAATAGCATTAATGGTACAAATAGAGTAGATAATGATAACAATGTTTCTATAGAAAACTCTGTATCAACAGAGAATTTAAACTAATAAGTGTTGGTGTGACAGACCCCGGTACATCAACTTTAGTAGGGGCGAACAGTACATCAGTAGCTTTAAGAATTATGCTTAAACTCGGGTGGGAACCTGGACAGACATTAGGTAGACATAATAATGGTATACGTAAACCAATCATAGCTAAGGGACAATATTGTAAATCAGGGTTAGGCTCAGGATTAAATAAAATTAATTCAACAGATTTCAAGTATAAAATCATACAAACATTAAAAAATCAATCGGAAATAGATAATGAGTCGTTAGTGCAAACCGAAGCAGTCTTTTCATTATTTGACGAGGAAGATAATATTACCGCGGATAAATTAGAAATAATTAAATCTGAGATTGAAGTGATAATATTTGGTAAACGAGTCATATGTCTAGTCGATACAGGGAGTGACATAACCTGTATTTCAGAATCATTTTGGGAATCTTTAAAATCATTAACTGGGAACAAATTAGACATGTTACCTGTTAAGCCGATTCAGATACGTGGAGCAGTAGGACAAAAGAGTGCTAAAATACAACAAATGGTTTTATTGCCTGTAAGATTTGGGGTAATTGAATTAGAGATTAGATTTTTTATAGTACCAAAATTAGTTCATTCAATGATATTAGGATTTGACTGGCTTATGGCAAATAATGTTAATATTAAATTACAAGAGCCATCCATAGGGTTAGTTATCGAACATAGAGATCAACGAGTATTAATTCCGTTTATTAAATATAATTTTGAGGAAAGGAGAATTTGTGATACTACAAAGGTAGATAATAGTTTTGATTTCAATAAATATTTACAAGAAATAAAGACGGGTACACCTCTTAAAGGAACTCAATTAAATAAATTAAAACAGATTCTAATTAAATATAGCGAAGTATTTGTTAAAAGGTTAGGTAGAGCTAATTGTTATCAACATATTATCAAAATGATGGACCATAGTCCAATAATTAAACGGTCTTATCCCGTTCCGTACGCATATAGACAAAAAATGGAAGAAAAATTAGCCGAAATGGTCGATATGGGAATAATATCTAGAGGTTCAACACCGTATTGTAGTCCGTTAACTTACACTTTAAAATCTGATGGTTCAATTAGAGTTCTACTAGATGCACGTGAAATCAATAAATACATGATAGCAGAGTCGGAAGCACCTCCGATGCAAATAGATGTTTTAAATTCATTTCACGGGGTTAATTATATTAGTATAATAGATTTGAATAATGCATATTTTCAAATTGCCATTTCTGAGGATAGTAAAAAGTATACCGGGTTCACATTTAATGGAAAATCTTATATGTACAATGTTTTACCACAAGGACTTAAGACTTCAGTAGGTAGTTTCAGTAGAGCTATGGACTTAATATTAGGGCCTGAAGTTAGACATTTTTGCGTGAATTATCTAGATGATCTTGCTATCTTAACTCAAGGAACGTTAAATGAACATTTAGAACATATTGATATAATATTAAACAAATTAAAGTCAGCGGGGTTAACATGTAATCTTGAAAAATGTAAATTCATATGTAAAGAAGTTAAGATGTTAGGACATATTATTTCTACCGAGGGAATTAAAACTGACCCAGAAAAAATAGAGTCAATTAAGAATTTCCCAGTTCCCAAGAAAATAAAACATTTAAGAGCATTTTTAGGACTTTGTAATTATTATAGGCGGTTCATTCCTGATTATAATAGTATAATTCAACCTTTATGCCAATTATTAAAAAAGAGTAAAGGATGGACATGGACTTCAGAAGCACAAGTAGCCTTTGAAAAATTGAAAAACAGTTTTTTAAAGACAATAATGTTGCATCATCCGGATATGTCTAAACCATTTTATTTACAAACAGATAGTTCGGGAGTAGGTCTTGCGGGGGTGTTATTTCAGTACGATGAACAAGGGGAAATGAAAATATTAGGCTATTGTAGCAGATCTCTTAGGGGCGCCGAATTAAGATGGACTGTTACTGAACAAGAGTTTTGGGCTATAATCTATTGTTTAAGGAAGTTTGAAACCTATTTGAGGGGCGCAAAGCTTATAATTAGAACTGATCACAAAGCATTGACGTTTGTTAGGACATGGAAATTGTATAATAGTCGAATAATTAGATGGATATTGTTTCTTGAACAATTCGATTATAGTATTGAACATATAAAAGGTAGAGATAATGTCGCTATTGATGTGTTATCTAGGTTCCCACCTGATTCATCAATGATACAAGAAGATAGAATCTATTGTCCTGAAATACATTATATGGAAATTAATAAAAATAAAACATTAATAACAAACTTAAAAAATATATCTAGTTTCCAATCTAACGATAATGAAGTACAGTTGATAATGGATATTATAAATAACATTAGTAATAATCATAGTGGTAGAATAAATAATATTGCTAAGCGTTGTTATATCAAGGATGGAGTGTTATATTTTAAAATCGATTCAAATAAACATGTAATTTATTTACCCTCTCAGTTACGAGAGGAAGTAATTTCTCAAATTCATAAAGAAATGGGACATCAAGGGGTTTTTAAGGTACTCAAATATCTTAAAGATAGATTTTATTTTCCTAATATGCATAGAACAGTTAAAGTATTATTAAAGACTTGTCATCTCTGTCAAGTTTCTAAAAGTGATAATATAAAACATGTAGGCAAATGTAAATCTATTGTGACAGAAGAAATAGGTGACTTAGTTATGGCAGACTTATATGGACCATTGCCGAAAGGACGGTTTGGTTCTGCTTATATACTTGTAATTCAGGATTCATTTAGTAAATTTGTTAAATTATATGATTTGTCTAAAGCCACTTCTCGTTCAGTTATTACAAAATTAAAACAATTTGTTAAAATAATTAAGCCTAAAGTAATTATGACTGATAATGGTAGTCAATTTTCATCTGAAAGTTGGAAACAAACTTTAAAAGATATGGGTATAAAACCTATATTTACAACTGTAAGAAATCCTCGACCTAATACGACAGAGAGGGTTAACAGAGAACTAGGACGTTTATTTCGAACATATTGCCATAAAAATCATAAGAGTTGGGTAACGATATTAAATAAAATCGAAACATTATATAACAACACATTTCATGAAAGTACGGGATTTACTCCTAATGAAATATTATATGGATTGAGTAATGGCATGTCATTTGATAGTTGTTTGCCTCAATTAAATAAGTCTAAAGATATTAATCAAATTAGAATTCAAGTTAGGGAAAATTTAAAAGATAACAGTATTAAACGACAAACTAAATTTAATAGGTCCCATCGTTTAATTGAATTTCAGATTGGAGATTATGTAAAGATTCGTAAAGTAAATAAGTCAGAGGCTCAAAAGAAACTTATAAAAAAGTTTCAATTGCTGTATGAAGGACCTTATGTAGTTAGTGCGATTCCATTTGCAAATGTTTACACATTAATGGACCCTATAACTAAAGAAATTAGAGGAAACTTTAATACAATACATTTAAATAGATATTATCAATAATAAATTGATCACGATCAATTATAGATGTTATCAATGTTTAACTGTTGATACAAACATTAGAATTAATAATGTAGAATTGAAAAGGATAGATTTTAAACTAGAATATCAATAAACTTTATCGAAGATTTATTATATTTCACAATAATTTAATGTCAAAACTATAGTTGACTTTATAAGGAAATGAATTGCACTTAAATGTTTAACCATTGATATAAACATTTGAATTAATAATGTGGAATTGAAAAGGATAGATTTTAAACTAGAATATAAATAAACTTTATTGAAGATTTATTATATTTTCACAATAATTTAATGTCAAAACTATAGTTGACTTTATAAGGAAATGAATTGCACTTAAATGTTTAACCATTGATATAAACATTTGAATTAATAATGTGGAATTGAAAAGGATAGATTTTAAACTAGAATATCAATAAACTTTATCGAAGATTTATTATATTTCACAATAATTTAATGTCGAAACTATAGATGATTTTATAAAATGAATTGCACTTAAATAAGTTAGATATATAAGTAAAAGATTAGGTTATTAAGATAGTAATTAAATGATTAAAATAGATAGTAATAAGTTAGATAAGTGTAATTGTAATTAGGTTTAGTTATGAATAAAAATAAAAATTAAGGTAATGATGGGTCAGGGAAATGACTCAACTAATTTTATTGGAGCGCTTAAAAGTTCTCACATAATTATATAACAATTTAATTTTCAATTGACTATTAAGTCATATATTAATTTTTTTCCATCATTACTTAACCTATTAAGCGCTAGCTTAATAGAAATAACAATTTAATTTTCAACTGACTATTAAGTCATATATAAATTTTTTTCCATTAATTCTTAACCTATTAAGCGCTAGCTTAATAGAAATAACAATTTAATTTTCAACTGACTACTAAGTCATATATAAATTTTCTTTCTTTCATCAAATACTTATTAAGCGCTAGCTTAATAAAAATAGTTGGTGGGGAGTAGGGCGGTCATTTCTTCACAAAAGTAACTGAACATTTTCAGTTATATTCCATCTAAATTAAATTGTAAAAATATAGGTCAGACCTTAAAGTTTGACTGTTTGCAATACAAGTTGTCCAAGTACTGCAATATACTAAATAACATATCACCAATTCATATTAGTATTAGATATGAATTGTGCAACTGTATTCAAATATTTTAATTTATTCATTCTGAAAGGAAACGGATACGATTCCATACATTCTTGGGCCGAAATGCAATGTAAAATATAACGTAATGAAATAGTACCAATTAATGTATTTACGCTTATTGATTCCTTGCTGAAATTCTGTACATTTTGGCTATTTAAGAGCGGAGTTATTAGACGTTTTGTAAAATTGAGGTTATGTTACAATGTCTATGGAAAATCACTAAGTTCCTGAAGCACTAAAGGTTATCATATTATGTCATTACAAATATCAATCACTTGAAACCATAAATAAATATCAGGAATGGACTCAGGATGCATCTGAATACACTGAAAACATTAAACAATTATAAACATGATTACATGAAACAAGTGACAGTGACGGGACCATGACGGGGCACACAGTTTCAATATCAGTCAGCTGTCAAAGCTGTTATTAAAAATAATTATGATTTATTTTTAATCGATACGAAATCGATAATAATTTGGGTTTATCAGATATTAATTTTTATTTTCGATATTAATGTAACTTTAATTAAATACACTTTATTGTATATAACTTCAATTGTGTTTCTGGATACTTTGAGTTAATTAACTAGTGCAAACTTTTTTTTAAATTCTATAATCGATTATAGTTAAATCGATATGATTTATTTTCAATCGATACGAAATCGATAATAATTTGGGTTTATCAGACATTAATTTTTATTTTCGATATTAATGTAACTTTATTTAAATACACCTTATTGTTTATAACTTCAATTGTGTATCTGGATACTTTGAGTTAATTAGCTAGTGCAAATTTTTTTTTAAATTCTATAATCGATTATAGTTAAATCGATATGATTTATTTTCAATCGATACGAAATCGATAATAATTTGGGTTTATCAGACATTAATTTTTATTTTCGATATTAATGTAACTTTATTTAAATACACCTTATTGTTTATAACTTCAATTGTGTATCTGGATACTTTGAGTTAATTAACTAGTGCAAACTTTTTTTAAATTCTATAATCGATTATAGTTAAATCGATACCCAATTAATTTGACGAAAACTATCTTTTTCATTTTTCTCAGCTTCCAGATTCAAAATTGAGCTGATATTTTATATTTAAAAAAAAAAAAAAAAAAAAAAAAAAATATATGACCAATCTTTAAACCATATCTGTATTTAATACATTTTAGCCTAAAAGTCTCCATCTCCTTTAAAATAAGATGAACTGCACTCTGTTAAGTTGTATATTTAACATTGAAGAGCCGGATTTTTTATTTTAAAACAATATGTGTATTGTTTTAAGATGAAATTGAGCCCTAGATGCAGGAATTCAAATCAGATTGGATCTATGTGAGTGTGAGAGTGGGTGAAGGAGCTGGAATGGTTGGTTGGAATTGATTACTTTGATTTTAACCATTGAATGTAACTCTAGTAGTATGATTGATGAGAGATTGGATGTTTGGGAGAAGAGTATGCTTCTATGTGCTGCTGATTGAGGCTGAATGTAAGGATTCATGAGTGTCCTTTCAGTTGAGAGGTGGCGTGATACAGAATTGTGTTATTTGGTTACGTTGTTGTGATTAATTAATAATTACGATAAACTACATTATATAATTAAGGGGCGATTGTAACGTAACACGTAAACACAGTTCAGTCCTAAGTTATTGGTGCCATAAATTTTAGTTATACTTAAGATTACAAACGCATAAATTGAAATGTGAGTTGACACATAAACATAAAACAGTCAACTCAATGAACGAAAATGGTTCAAATCCATTAGGGACTCAAATTTTAAGTTGTACTTGAATAGGAATTTATTAGTTGGGAACTCAAACAGTTTTAGCTAGTTGTTAAAATATTAGAGTGGTAAATTTTATATTCGAGACAGGCTTAAAATTTTGTGTTGACAGATTCGATAAAACGATGATAAGGGAATGTTCTAAGGGCCAGTTTCCACTGATTGATATAATCGCGATTAGTTCGACATAAAGTCGGTTTACGCATTTAACAAAGTTTAGAGCTGGAAATTGCATTTCACTAACATAAACTAAACGCAGTTAGAGAATAACGGCTGAACCGATTGCACTAATTCTTTTTTTTTTGTGTTCCTTGAAGTATGAGGATGTTTGTTACAGAGAGGAATTTTAAAGGGATTGCCTGAAAAAGTCTTAAAACAGCACTTTGCTATGTTCTCATACAAATAATTCGTAATAATAATTAAACGAAAGCAAGGTTAGAATCGAACTATAAATTCGATTAAGCAAAGCATAATTCTGTTAAGCGGTGGAACCCGGGCCTAAGGGTTCGACCCGGCGTATGAGTGGGTTTTTTTGCTGTAATTACAGGACGCCGGGGTTGCCATCACAAAGTTTTGAGTTACCTTGTTTGGATTAAAAACTACAAAATTGACGTGTATTTACTTTACATTAACACGTAAGGTTAAAAATGACGATAATCGGTTAAATAACTTCCTTTTGAAATCGGTTGAATAATACATTATTCTTCACAACCGTCATACAAATTTATTATAACTAACATTGTTTTCTTCGGCTTTATTCAATGTATATTTGTTTTTCCCTTTTATTGTTTATCTTTGTTGTGTTTTTGTTTAATTGATTTACGCAATTTCCTTCGGATCGGATAAAAGTGCTTACAGCCAGTAAAGCTCAATTTATTGAGGAAGTAATAATTTTATTCCTTGTTTTTTGTGTAATAATTTTATTCCTTGGTTTTGTGTTGCACTATAATGACTTATAAACTATCGGGAAAGAACAATTACACATGGGATTGCCGTATTTTTTTGAACACGGCAATGTACCGCGGGGATCACCGAATTTCCGTAAAACACGGGAATTGCTGTGAGTATGGTATCACTGCAGAGCGCATTGGTGGACGTGTTAGGGTGGGGGAAAAACAGACGCGAGATTTCAATATATACGATGGGGAGTTTGAATTCGGGGAGTCAGTTTGACATTCAAATTTGAATTCGGGGTTCGAAGCGGTAGGCCTCCGCGGCCGCCGCGGCCTCTTGGCCGGCGAAGCTATGGAACTTCTGACTTAGATTAAAGATAGAAATACCTAAAAAGTATTTTTTAGATCTGATTCAGGGATTTCATTAGCGTAAGCTGGCCGAGTGGCTATGTAGCTTCAGTTTAGTCCGCGAAATAGTTTTAATTTAATTTTACTGATTAATATTAAGTGCAATTTGTTATTATAAAATTTTAATTGTAATCCGCTAAATAAATTCAGTGAAAGACCTGTGATGAAGCGCTCCTGATTGGTTCGAATGCATTAATTTTTTATTTATTTGCATGTGTGTTTTTCTGCATGTTGTGGTACTGTTACTAATTTTTATAACTTTTACGGAGATTTTTAATAAAAGATATCTAATGAATTATTATCTAGGTTTACATTGATATTATTAATTATTGATTAATTACTGAATGAAATTATTATGAAAAGGTTACATTGATACTATTAATTATCGATTGATTATTGAATAAGATTATTATGAAATAAGCCTTATGACCATAATTATATTGAATTTAACTAATAAAATGAAATTTAACTTAAGTAAATAACCACAATACGATGTTGTTAGAATAAAATGAAATTACATCCGTTAGACTTTAAAGTACATATATAATGAATCTTGGTTAAAACTATCATATTAGATATTAAGGGTTAAATAGATTTTCGTTAGGGTGTATTTAAATAATGAAATGAGATTTTACTATGTCATTACTTTGGAAGTAAATAGAGTGGTGAATAATTCTAGGAAAATATGACCTATAAACAAACTAATGATTAGTTGTCGTATCTTATTGAATATTCTCTACATATAAATATGCTTCTATTGTATGTATATGTATATATGTATATATATATATATATGTGTGTATTTGACTTCATTTTGACATTACACAAACTTTGTAGTTCAAACATTAATTTAAGAACTTGTAGATCTTAAATATATGTTGGAACGAGGTAACACAGGTGGTTTGTAGTCTTGAATGAGTTCAAGGATACTTTTAGCTCTTGAATACATTCTAAGATGAGGTAATTACACACTGATCTATGACATTACGCAAACTATTGTAGTTTTGAACATTGATCTAAGAATTTATGTTCTTGGATGTGTGTCAAGACGAGGTAACTGGTAGACTGGGGTGTCTCATTCTTACGATGACTTTCATTGAACTATATAAACCGTGTTCAGGTGAATCCATAAATGTTTGTATTCGCCAGTGTTTTATTATAGGTTTCCCCTATAAGGCTAGGCCTGTCTAAGCCACAGTTCTTCGCGTCATCGATGCTAGGTAGTTCCTAATCTAGGTCTATCTAGTAAAGAAAGTTGCGAGTACTTCCTACCAACCTCTGCGTTTGTGTTTGCCTAACTGAACTATGTTCTTGGTAAATACTATACGTACGTTTACTTATCTTTGATAAGAATTCCTCATCTTTGATGAGAGACATTGGACAAACTCCACCAAACACCTAGTGTATGATCGATGTTTGAACTGCAACAAAGGTTAGTAATTTAGATTTGGACAGTGGTATGAAGTTCTATTTTAGACTAATAGAGAAACATATTCACTTTTCCAATTAATTTATTGCTAATTTTTGTGGACAGTCTCTGTTAAGTCCTAAGGCGGATTTACTGAGATTTAAGCCAAGCCTTAATCAAGTCCTCTTGTGTTTTTCAAACATACAAACATTGATGGATCATAAAACCTATTAAATATACATTCTCTCTTCATTGTGAAAATGAGATACTCTCAGAGATTCTGATTGAGTAAATGAATATGTTATATTTTAATTGTTTTATTTATCTCTCGACACTACTATGTCCTTTGATAAATCCATTCAGTTCCTAAGAGAGCCTGATATATTCAAATGTTTAACAACTTAATTACTGGTTCAATGTTTCAATTGAACAACCTATTCTGGTTAATGAATGCTGTTTCATGTGAATGCTGTAAGTCATGCAAAGACAAACCTACACAATACACCTACTCTACATGTTGGTCTTATACCTTTAATTATTCTTATTTTCCTTATAGGACACTCGAAAGGTTACGCTGTCGCCAGTCGCTAGTCGCCGACGACCCATCTCACAATGGTGGCGAGGCTTGACAATATAGCTGACTATAGACCCGTAACTCAGTAGGTCTTTCCTATGGGAAATTACACTACACAATCCAATTGTGGCAAAAGTAGTAGGTTTCGTGATCGAATTTCAAAGTAGTTGTGTGACCGAAGTTCCCGTATGGGCTAGTAAGCACACAATGAAAAGATCAGTAGACACGATCTCCTTTTGTTCACGTGGAACACATCTTAATACCATGTCTGATTACAGCTTGGTAATTACATCAACTCTAGTAATTCACTGGCTATGTCTATATGACGTCCCAAGGGATTACTCAAATACAGTCATTGCATGATTGTGCTGCAGCGATATGAAACAAGCATTTGTTAGACAGGATATATTTCCGTCTAACTTACTGTAGAAATTTGGGTACTCTCATTTCCTACCTACTACCTTTCTTTTGATTGGATAGCACCAACGTTGTGCCTAATTTAATTTAGAGCCTTCAGCACGGTGTGGATTGGATTGGGGTCGGAGGGGCTTGGTGGTTGCGACCCCCCGGGTTCAGTTGAACCCGGCCTTTTAATTCCCTAATGCCTATAAACCCTATCCTAACAGATTAACACATACAAACAAACACTACACATTATTTTTCACAATTATCTGAGATAATTTATTAACTGAATAAATTATTTCAAGATAATTAATAACTATATAATATGTATTTAATCATTATTTCATTTACTTATATATTTTTATTTATTTCATTTGTTTAGAGTTATTAGAATCTATCTATTATATCAGGTTTGAACTAAAAATACATGTAAAAGAAACTTAGACACTATTCAATTAATCAATGTCATTATAGAATATCCTATATATAATTATTTAACTCTATTTCTATTTTAGCTATCTAGATTCACTAAAAATATTAGCAATTATAATTTACACATTCTTAAGGAGACGTCAGATATTTAGTTAAACAATAGGTGATAGTTATTTCTAAATAAATAAGTCTATTACTATTTATTCTTAACGGTTCTAATTTACTAAATTTTATTAATTCCTAATTAATTTACTAATAAGGTGTTATAAAGTTTAATATCTTTCTTTCCTTTTAATAGTATTCCAGGAGATAGTTATCTATAGCATTTATATCACTGGTAAGTGTAAATATCTTTCAATTAAATTTTAGGATAAATTAATTTCAGTAATTTAATGTCATTGTGCAGAGATGTTATTTTAAATTAATGGCTAGGTAGGATGTTAGTTAGAGTTTATATAGAAATCAAGGCTTCTAATAACATATACTATGTCTTTCCTTCGGCATACCATGAAAAGAACTGAAGTTGCTCTGAAACAAAAATCAAACACAACGTAGAGTCCTTCATTATACTAGACGATCACAATTATAAGGCCAAAGATAATTGATATCCTCTTAAGCTTAATATTAGCTTGTAACGCCACTACCATGATAGTGTTACAAATTGGTCCACGTAACCAGGATATGATAATGGGTCGTAGGTCATCCATAGGAGATCATTACAAAATGGTGCCGTGACCAGGATGTTATAAATTTATATATGTTGGGGTCTTTCTCATCACACCCCATAGCATATAGTATCATTACAGTGCCCACAGCCCATGGCCACCAACCGGATGTTCTGGACATCGTGCTGCACAAGGGATTACAATACCCGCCGGACGTCGAGGTTATTTATGATCTCGACTCCCCACATCATCCCATATTGGTCGCGCTTACCCTCCAGCGAAGCGTCGTTATTCCTAGAAGACCTAGGTCGCGGGTCGACTGGAACCGCTTTACTACGACGCTCGCGGGACTGGAGCTTACGGTCCCTGCCTCGACTGATGCCGAAGTCGAAGGGGCAGTCACAAAGATCACCGCAGCTATCAAGGCGGCCCTCAAAGACGCTACCACCACTACCCAAAGCCTGCCATCGAGTAGCAGGGACCAGCTGCCTGCCTCTCTTCGCGACAAAATACGTAAGAAGAGGCAGCTGCGTAAGCTCTGGGCGCGGTCCAGGTGCCCGAGGGTGAAGCGCGATCTAAACCGTCTTGCAGAGGAGGTATCAAGGGCGCTCGTGGCTCTTGATGAGTACGACTGGGAAGACACCATCGATCGAGCATCCGAGCGCGATACCAACTTGTACAGCCTCTGCAAGAAACTCACCGGACAAGACTTACCTGTCTACCCGCTCTTGGATAGAGCGGGTAACAGAAGATACTCCGCCAGAGATAGAGCTGAGATCCTGGCGGAGTATATGGAAGAGCAGTTCTCCCCCAACCCGCCAAATACGTCAGATGCAAATGTCGTCCGTCACCACGCGGCAGTCCACGATACAGTGGAACGGTTCCTGTCGGGCCCTATTCCGGAGCTCCAGGGAGGGGACCTCATCTCCCTGTCTGAGCTCAGGAAAGCGGTTGCCCGCCAGCCTAAGCGGAAGGCCCCAGGGCCCGACGGTATACCAACTGCGGCGTTGATGCAGCTGCCTACTGGATGCCTCGTAGCGCTCACGAAGGCATTCAACGGGATACTCCAGACCGGACACTTCCCCGAGGTGTGGAAGACCGGGAAGATCATCGTCCTACCCAAGCCGGGGAAGGACCGTCGACTCCCGGGAAGCTATCGGCCCATCACGCTACTCTCGCACATCGCCAAGCTGTTTGAGCGACTGCTGCTGCGGAGACTCGCGCCTCATCTGCCCATGCGCGAAGAGCAGTTTGGCTTCCGCAGCAGCCACTCGACGTCGCTCCAGCTGGCGAGAGTCCTCAGCCACTTGGCCAGTGAGCTTAACAACCGGCACTGCACGGTCGGGGTCTTTCTCGACATGGAGAAGGCCTTCGACCGTGTATGGCACGCCGGACTCCTGGCCAAGCTGGTGGCCACGACAACACCGCCCGCGTATGTGCGAGTGGTGGCGTCGTTCCTGGAGGGCCGTAGCTTCTTCGTCTCGGTGGACGGTGTGGATTCCCAGCCACGCCCAATCCGAGCTGGAGTACCCCAGGGCAGCTGTCTGTCGCCGCGACTTTACGCGGCGTACACGGACGACATCCCCACCCTCCGCAATAATTTGCATGAGGGGGAGGAGGACGTGCTGTTGGCCCTGTATGCGGACGACAGCGCGTTCTTTGCATCGTCGTATCACCAGATCGTCGCCACAAACAGGATGCAGCGTCTGCTGGACTTGCTCCCGGAGTGGCTGGACAGGTGGAGGATGACCGTCAACGTTGGGAAGACGGCCGCTCTACTTACCGGCGGCTCCAGGCCGCTGCGCCAGCTCAAACTCCGAGGTCAGGACGTAGAGTGGAAGACCTCAGTGAGGTATCTGGGGTGCCACATCGACCGGAGGCTGCGCATGGTTCCCACGGTGAACCGTGCGGTGAACCACGCAGCGGCGGCCCGGTCGAAGCTCCACTCCGTCTTCACATCCAGACTGCCCCTCAGAACCAAATTGATGGTCTACGGTGCCTACGTCCGCTCGCGCCTGACGTATGCGGCCCCGGCCTGGTACGCGCTCTGCTCGGCGACCCAGGCCAGAAGATTGCAAGTCCAGCAGAACCGTTGCCTGCGCTTGATTACAGGAGCTCCGTGGTATGTCAGAAACGACGTACTTCATCGAGACACCAGGACGCCCACCGTGGAGGAGTATGTGCGTCGCCTCGCGCGCGCTATGTTCGCTCGAGCGGACAAAGGTGCGTGCGTACACCTCCACGGGATTGCCCCGCTACATGCGAGACCGCCGGAAGGGCTTCCTCTACCTCGCGAGCTCCTGCAAGCACCACCGAGCCGACCCAGCGCGGACAGCGGTGGCGACGATCTGGATGACGTGGGGGAGGACAATTAGAGAGACCACCCGATAAGAGACACCACCCGACAGGGAACGACCTGACGATAGGACTACCACTTGACCGACGACCCCAATGGCTACAGGCCCTGGCCCATTATAACGGGCCAAAACAATTTGACCCCGGTGGCAAAATGCCCCGGTGATGAAAGCCCGGGTAAAGAGGGTAACCTCAAGGCCCGTACCCGGTCAGGCCCTCGGGTCTGCCAGGACGATCCACTGCTGTAAAATTGTAAAGTAACAGGTAACAGCGGACGGCGCGCGGCGGCCGGCGGGCCAAAGCACTAAGCAGCGACGGTGTTCACGACGTTCACCAGAGTATAATAATTATAAAGTTCACTGATTCATTGCATTTAAAAATTCGTTATTATTCTATACGCGTTAAATTTAAAAACTTGAAACATATCAAATTACTGTAAAAATCAAGAAATATATTACGTTTATATTTATCATATTTATCGTTTATTATTTTGTCAGTTCTATATCGAACGTCATAAGGTTACATTAAATAAGTTTTCTATTGTCTAAAGCGCTAAGATTAGATTAGAAATAATTTTATCTGGTGGTTAAGTATTTTTAAATTTTCCAATTTTCCGCGCAATTTTCTTAATTTCTTCTGACAATAACAAAAACAAAAAAATAATAATTAGCCAAATTGGTCCAGCCGCTCAGGCGTGATGGCGTGACCATGACCAAGGAAAATAGGGATTCATTTATTTAAATAGATACATATCACTTTATTTATACATTGATGAGGTTGCTAAGTCTATGATTTTTTTAAACATTTAATTTAGCGCATTCTAGTGGTACAATAGGGTATTCCACCATGTTTGAAAAAGTACTTCAAAATGTTGATTTTCTAATAAATAAAATAAAAAAGCCTTTTATTTCCAGTATTTAAAGTTTACACTTCTTACAATTTATTTTAGTGTTAGTTCATGTAGTTTAATCTATGTTAGTATAATTTCTCTTTCCTTTACTTAATTGTATGTGTACCTAAATTTATATATTTAATAAATTCTAAATTTAAATTTCTAAATTTAATCTAAATTCTACATTTAAACAATTAATCTAAATTTCTAAATTTCTATAAATTAAAGAGTTTTTTTTTATTATTTTATTATTTTTTTATTATTATGATTATTTAATCTACTGGAACCCCAAGTTGGGTGTATGCCTCCTCCAGTGACGCTCATTAGTTTGTTTCTATGTAAGGTGTTTCCTTGCTCTATTGGTGTGTTCATTGGAGGGTTTTGGTCATAATCTTCCACGGTGACCAACCGGCTTGGAAGAGTTTTTTTGTGTTGTTGTTTTTTTTTGTGTTCAATTTTGGTGTCTGTTTGGTAGGAGGGGCTTGGGCTTAGTTGCTATATATTCTCGCTGTTGCTTTCTTGTTTATTATTAGTTTTGGTTGTACTTTTGTTAGTCAAGAAATTTAGCATGCTGGGTTTTATGACTCCTTCTGTAATGCTGTTTGACCTAGTGATTGTATTTCCAGGTTGCTGTGTCTTGTTTTTCTTAGTAGCCTGAGTATGCTTATCTGTTTTAGTTTGTGTGGTGTTTTCAGGTGATGACCGGAATTTTCTTTTACTTTGGTGCTTTGACACTATCAGTTTGTCATATTTTAGTATAGCTATATTTCCCTTTTCCCTCTCTAATTTCAGTTGCTCCTGTAACTCCTTCCTTTTTTCAAGCACATATTTAGGGAAGTCTTCTTTCATATAGTATTGCGTATCTTTCAGCGCTCCTTTTTGCTTAAATATTTCAATTTTTGTTCCCAGTGTAGTGAAGGTTACTACAGTTGGACGTGATCTCTCTCCTTTCATTCCCAATCTTTTTATCCCCTGGATGTCGTTGGAGCTCAGTTTTATAGAGAAATATTGCTGAATCCATTTAATTATGTTTTCTTCGAAATTTTTATAAGATGTTTCTTTTTCTTCAATACCAAAAAATACTATATTTCTTATTCTTGCTTGTTTTTCTAAATAATAAATTCTTTTTTCTTGATTTTCCACTTTTTCTTTCAATTTTCCAATTTTTTCTTCCAAAACCAAAAATTTTTCCTCAAAAATGCTAGTAATGTTTTGTGTAACTTGTTCCGTGACGTTTTTACCAGTTTCTCTAATTTCAATTCTTTGTTCGTCTAAATCCTTTTTGATTGATTTTAATGTACTTAAAACTTCTTCCATCATTTTGGTTTGTTTTGATTAAAGTAATGTCCTCTAGCGGTGCGTATGCGAATTATTTACCGATCGACGTCGTAACATTGATCGTCTCCAAATGGTTCGCTGCTGTTCTAACAGATGGCGTTTTGTGTGATATGGAACGCTGGAACTATTGAAGATGATTTGCAAAAAACAACAATCTTGTAGGTTATGATATTTTGCATTTGTTTTATTTATATTTCTTCATCTGATTTACTTTTCACTACTTTGCACACACTTTTCTTGCTTTAGGTTAACGCAAAAATAAGACAAATGATCTCAGTAGGCCTTAGATATCATCAATTTGTAGGTGGGTTTCAAAAAACATTTGGTTTGAGTTTTTACGATTTTAGTACTGATTTTCCACTGTTTTTCTCTTCACTAGCTCACTTAGCACTATATGTCAATACACAGTTTTATAGTTTCACTTAAAAGTCACTTTTTCTATTTTAATTTTTTATTATATATCGGAGTTGATGCTTATCGTGCCACGGTGGCGCCCCTCCTCCTATTAAGAGATTTTCTAATAAGAAGCCACAAAAAAATATACAGTCAAACCTGGATAAGTGAGAACTGGATTAGTGAGAAAACTCTATAAGTGAGAGTAATAGCCAGGACCCGTCATTTTAAGCTCCCAAAACCTCTATTAGCGAGAAACAGAAACCTCTGTAAGAGAGAGTCGTTTTTCCCTCATGGACCTCCATAAGTGAGACTGCTACTTGTCTATACCTCTATAAGCGACAGTCAAGCTTTATTTATTTATATTATTTAGCGGGAACTATAGCTACAATAAAAATACATACATACAGTAAAAAATTACAAATTTAACAGTGGAACTTCCTAAGTTCCTACCATTGTTTTTGTATTGTTTTCTCGTCAATATTGTACCTATTCTATTTCGTGGAACTAAATAACGTTGTTACTTTATCGCATTCTTTCCCTTTCATTCCATTTTTTTCGAATGGACATGTGTGCCTGTGTACCGTCCTGTTTGTCGGACTTACTACGTTTATAGTTAATCAATTGCGAAGGAAAGTTCTGTTTTGCATAATGTCAAAACGAAAAATTAAAGAACTGTCATAAGATAAATATAAGATAAATATACTTTATTATGCATACAAGTTTACATACATAGGTAGGTATACAAAAAATAAAACTTACAAATAATATGCACAAAGGCGGTCTTATCGCTAGGTAAGCGATTTCTACCACATGCGTTTGATTCCGGAAAATCGCGAAATGAAATTCAGAGGGATTTTAATTTACCAGAATCCACTTATTATAAAATTATAAAATCAAAAGACTATAAAGTGCTGTGACTCGTTATTGCTGCGTACCTCTATAAGAGAGAAACGCTACCCATGTACCTGCATTAGCGAGAAACTCTGGTTAGTGAGAAACCTCTATAAGCGAGAATGAGAATGTGCTCCCTTGAACTCTCGCTTATCCAGGTTTGACTGTATTTCGGCCAAAATAAACACGCTTTCATGCCATAAAATTAAATTAAATTTTAAACCTTTTTTATTACCGCGAAAACGCTACAGCCATTTTGGTGACGTAATATGTGCAATAACAAAAGTGTTTGACGTATGTAAGAGAGTAACATAACCTACAATTACTATGACAACCATTAACAAATTAGTAATGAATGCATATTATTTCAGTTGGAACAAGATATGAAGAGTTATTACACGAAAGAACACAATTATTACTCCTTGAAGTTAAAATTGATAGATATTATTGATATAGATAGCTGTTGGCAGCACTGACAGAACTTTGTTATTGCCCGTATGACGTCACACCATGGCGGCTCGTGTTTTAGGTCACGTTATATACAGATTAAAATATACGACTTTTAATTTCAATATAATAAATCAATAATGTGCTTTTATGATTCCAAATCAGAATATTTAGGTGTATTTCTATATAAATTTTAATTTCTATCAAATTTTATAATTTATTTTTCACTACGGAAAGTACCCTATTGAAAAAATTTACATTCCAATCAATGGTGGCTTTACACGCTACGTTAAATTGTAGCAATTTATTGAATGATTTATTGCTCCAACAAATCGAAAGAGCAGAGCACAACTCCAATCCCAATAAATCGCTACAATCTCCCGTTTACACACAACAATAAATTGTAACAATCTCATCGTTACGATAAATTGCTACAACTTAGCAACGAGCGTGTAAAGCCCGCTTAAGAATTTGGCATTGTGCGTCACTGATGCTCTGTAATTGGAACACTACCAAGATTTCTAAAAATAGTATGAGCAGGAAGATATGTTTAATTCTAAACAGCAACTACAAAATAACACAAAATGCCACCAATAGTTGTAAAAAAATAAATAAAGACTAGAGCTAATTTTTATACACATTTAGCTATTAAATATGATTCTTATTCCATTGCAGTAAGGTTTATTTTATCGTTGGTTTTTGTTTTGATTTATTGCACAAACGTTTCCATTTTTCGAATGAGAATTCAGTTCGCGCT